>JACMZG010000032.1:5672529-5756964 GCA_018340805.1 Microvelia longipes | reverse complement strand
GCAAACCATACAAGAAACTTTTAATAAAATTCAAAGAATTGCTGAAGCTGGTGCTGAAGCTCAATCCGATGCCACTAAAATTTCGGCTTTTGTGTGTCGAATGAAAAGATTAGATGCTTATTTTACATTATGTGATAAAGAGCAAGATGCTTTGAGAGAATATGCTGTAAAATTAGATAAGTTGGAAGAATATCAAGCTGATGTAAATTTATTTTCTAGACTTGAAGATACATATTACGAGTGTTTAGCAATTGTTAAACAGTTAGATGTTGAGAATGAAATTAATCCACCACCCCCCTCTCCTACTCATAATCAATCTCTCAATGTATCTACATTTAACAACACGTCTCTCGCTCCCAAAGTACCTAGTATTTCGGTTCCGACTTTCAGTGGTAACCTGTGTGACTGGCCTACGTTTTATGATTCGTTCAAGGCCATTGTGCATCGAAACACCCGTCTTACTGACATCGAACGGTTCCACCATTTAAGTGAAGCTATAAAAAATTCCCCCGCGTTTACGGTCATTAAACAAATTCCTCTTATTGGGATGAATTACGAACTAGCCTGGTCTTCGTTAGCTGAAAGATACGAAAATAAAAGAATATTGGCTAATGAATACTTCTCTAATATGCTTAAATTTAAATTTTTGGAAAAAAATACATGTTTAAAGAATTTTCAGGCCTTCATGGAACATTTTAACGAAAACATAGCCGCGTTAAAACGTATGAATATTCCCGATTTAGCTGATTATTTGATCGTTAACTTAGCTCTGAAATCCCTCGATAGTGAAACTAGAATTCTTTTCGAATCTGAGTACCCAGACTCTGAATACCCCCTTTTGAAGAATTAATAAAGTTTATTAAAAAACAGAGTCGAATTTTAGAAATATCCCATGCTAATAATGAAAAATCTCACTCAGATAAAACTCAAAAAACTTAGCACCAACAAAACTGCTTATTTTTCTAAAAAAGTTTTAATGAATACAAGTTGCAATGATTCTCAAACCCTAACTTGTCCTCACTGTGCAGCTTCTCATAAGATCACTCAATGTCCTCAATTTTTAAAAATGACTCCTTCTCAAATATGAGGTAATAAAAACTCTAAAAAGATGTTTCGCGTGCACTGGCTCTCATGTTGTTCAGAAGTGCCCCTCTAAGTATCGTTGTTCACACTGTTCTTCAAAGTTTCATCATTCGTTGTTGCACTCTGATAATAAACCGGTAAATAGGTCTGCTCATTCTAGTTCTACGATAACCCCACCCCCGACTGAACCTATTGCCATTAATAAAAACTCTACTTCGACAACTTCAAATAAACATCAAACTCTACATGTCAGTTCATTTAAGGCTCATATTGCGCACTCTCCCGCCCCCGCTATTTTGTCTACGGCTTGCGTTCTCATTCAGGACAGAGATGGTATTTTTCAACCTGTGAGATTAGTAGTTGACCCGGATCACAAGTATCTCTTATATCTGAGGCTTGTGCTCAACGTTTAAACCTCCCTAGGTCAAAATGTCATACCTCCATTGAAGGTTTAGGAGATAACTGCGTCGAAACTTCTAATAGTGTTGTTTATTGTAAAATACGTTCTAGATTACCTTCCCAACCTGAACTATGTACTACTGCAGGTATTTTACGTAAAATAACTTCTTCTTTGCCCTCTTATACTATGTCTTACGATTGGAAGCTTCAATTTTCTGATAAATTCTTAGCTGACCCTAACTTTACTCATGCGGGTGGAGTTGAATTTTTGTTGGGCGCTAATTTATGGCCTTATATTTTTAAAAATAATAAGTTTCGAAATTGTTGGAGATAAACCCTCTCTGTATGATACGATATTTGGTTGGATGGTGATAGGTGAAGTTCCTAACCCTACCAACATTTCTAATAATTCTCAAATATCTTTATTTACTTCTACTAACAGCTTAGAGTCTTCTATTAAAAGATTTTGGGAAATCGAAGAAATAAACTCTCCTTTAGTTAAAAGTAGTCCTGATGATCTTAAGTGTGAGGATCATTTTGTGGCAACTCACTCCCCGTACAGAGAAGGGTAGGTATGTAGTTGAACTCCCTTTTAAGACTTTGAACCCTACGTTCGGGAACACATACTCAACAGCTGTATCCCAATTCCAACGTTTAGAAATTAAACTTTTAAAAAACCCTTCTTTAAAAGTTGAATACTCGAATGTTCTTCAAGATTACTTAACTAATAATCATATGATTAAAGCTGAGTCACGTGGTGAGTATATTATCCTCATCACTGTGTTGTTAGAGAAGATAGTACAACAACGCGCGTTAGAATAGTCTTCAATGCCTCTTCGCGAACTCCCCTACTTCTCTCTTAACGATCATTTATTAACGGGGCCTAAGTTACAAAAGGATATTACGGTTATTATATCTAATTTTCGATTAAATAAAATAACACTCTGTGCCGATATACGTCAAATGTATCGACAAGTGCTCGTAGCCCCCCATCATAGGAAATATCTTCATATTTTATGGCGTGACAACCCCTCGCGCGAGATAAACGAATTTTCCTTAACTACTGTGCCATTTGGGGTTAAGCCGAGCCCGTACCTCGCTATGCGGTGTCTTCATCAGTTAGTAGAGGACGAAGGTAAGTCTTACCCTGATGCTGCTCAAGTTTTACTTAATGATATTTTAATAGATGATATTGTTACCACTCGACCTAGCTTAAGCTCTGCTTTAGACTTAAAACAACAACTTATTAAATTACTCGAGTTAGGCGGCTTTTCGTTACGTAAATGGATGAGTAATGACCCTCGTTTATTGGAAGATATTCCCGAGTCTGATCGAGTCCCCCTTAATATTTACGATGAAGAACAAATTTCTGTGAAAGTGTTAGGTATAAAGTGGGATCCCGTTACTGATAATTTTGGATTTAACGTGCAACCTTTAAATAATGTTAAGTTTACTAAAAGAGGTCTTCTTTCTATGACAGCTGGTTTTTATGACCCTATGGGCTGGCTCTCCCCAGTTATCTTCTTAGCGAAATCTCTGATTCAAAATTTATGGTTAGCAAAGTGTGAGTGGGACGATCCTTTGCCCCCTTCTGAAATTCAAATTTGGCAACAGCTCGTTGATCAATTTTCTGATTTATCTAGCATCCAAATTTCAAGATTTGTACTGTGCCCCCCTCCTTATAAGAGTCAGGTTATAGGATTTGCTGACGCTTCTAATAAAGGTTACAGTTGCTGTTTGTATTTAAGGTGTGAAAATCTCTCTACTAATGATGTTACAGTCCATCTGCTCAAAGCTAAAACTAAAGTTTCCCCGCTCAAAGTTCTAACTATTCCTCGGCTTGAACTCTGTGCTGCCGTATTGTTAACTAAAACTCTGTACTCGATGAAACCTATGTTGGACCAAATTCAAGTTGATCATATATTTTTATTTTCTGACTCGACTATCGTTTTGAATTGGATTAGTACCCCACCCTACAAATTAAAAACTTTTATAGCTAATCGCGTGGTTCAAATTTTAGAATATAGTTCCCCCTCTCAGTGGCATCATATTATTAGTGAATTAAATCCCGCGGACTGCGCTTCGCGCGGCCTTTTACCTCAAGAATTAGTTAAGCATCCTCTCTGGTGGAAAGGTCCTTATTTCCTAACTTTAAATTTAAGTGATTGGCCCGTTTATTCGTATGAAACATTGAAAGAAATTCCGGAAATAAAAATAAATGCCACCTCTCTTATTTCCACTAAAGACTCAGATTTTGTAGTATCGTGGATCGAATCTTGTTCTCATACTTCTTTCAGTAAGATTCAAATTACATTCGCGTTTGTTCTTCGTTTCATATTTAATTGTAAAGCTAATGCTGATAGTCGTAGGCGTGGTATCCTAACTATTACCGAGTTGAATGATTCTTTAAGGACACTTATTAAATTTAGTCAAGAAAAATATTTTCACCAAGAAATAAAGTCATTAAAAAATAACACCGAGGTTACCCCCACTCTAAGAAAACTTTCTCCATTTCTTGATGAAGCAGGAGTGCTCAGGGTGGGCGGTCGTCTTCAAAATTCTCTATTATCACCTCAGAGTCAACACCCTATTCTATTACCCAAACAAGGCCATCTTACTGTACTTATTATTGAACATTATCATAAGTTTTATCTTCACGCCGGTCCACGTACTTTACAATCTTTATTAAGTCAAAAGTATTGGATCATTTCTGCGCGGAATTTGATCAGAAACCGTATTCGGAAGTGTCCTACGTGCTTTAAGTTCTTCAACCCTCCTCTTCAACCTTACATGGCTAATTTACCCGCAGCCCGAGTCCAACCTTCTAAAACGTTCTGGAAAGCCGGTTGTGACTTCGGAGGTCCTATGTTGGTAAAAGAAAGCAAAAGACGCGGTGCGAAAACTTACAAAGCCTATTTTTGCATTTTCGTATGTATGAACACCAAAGCAGTTCACTTGGAACCTGTCACTGAACTTTCCCGAAGCATTTCTTGCTTGTTTTTCACGATTTATGTCACGTAGAGGTTTCTGCTCTGAAGTAGTAAGTGACTGCGGTACTAACTTTGTTGGGGCTGCCCGTCACTTGAAGGAACTTTATCAATTCCTCAAAAAGAATTCTACTCAAAAGGAAATCAACACTAAATTATATCAACGTCACACTGTTTGGAAATTTAATTGCCCTTCGGCCCCTCATCTTAACGGTCTTAGTGAGGCAGGGGTAAAAAGTACCAAGTACCATCTTCGAAGGATTGTGGGTGACCGTATCTTAACGTATGAAGAGCTTTCTACCTTCTTATGTCAAATTGAAGCCGTGCTGAACTCGAGGCCTCTTTGCCCCTTATCTAGTGACCCTGGTGAAACAGACTGCCTCACTCCTGGTCATTTTTTGGTCGGAGGTGCGCTCGTTTCTATTCCTCAATATGATTTTATTGATACTCCGTCCAATCGACTTAGCCGTTGGCAAATGTTGCAACAGATGACCCAGCACTTCTGGCGTCGGTGGTCCACCGAATACTTGCATACCTTACAAGAAAGGAGTAAATGGTCTTCTAAAAAGGATAGTCTGAAGATCAATGATCTTGTTCTTATTCATGAACCCAAGACTTCTCCTCTCCAGTGGCCCAAAGGACGTGTTGTGGATATTTTTCCTGGCCCTGATGGGGTTATTCGGATTGCTAATGTTCGAACCAAGTCTGGTGTTTATAAGCGCCCTCTTGTAAAGTTAATACCCTTTCCCACTTTAGATTAAAGACTTTTTTTTTAATTTTTTTTTGAAGGATAGGTTTCTGTTGCCTCCCGAGTTTATTATGAGTTATATTTTTCTTTATGAAGTTTGAAATTTATGTTTTGTTCTAGCGAAGTTATAGTGTTATTATTATTATTATTTTCATTATCTTCTTATATGTTATTTATCCTTAATTTTCCAAGGGCTATCCTTACCTTTCTCTTGAAAGTCTTTGTTGAAGGCCCTCTACAAAGCGAAGAAATACTTTTCCTTTAACTTTCCTTTCTGGGAAACCTTATTTGTTTTATTTCATGAAGTTGCTTATAGTTTCAATTTCATTTAAACATATAAATGTAATACTTATACATTTTATTTACTTTATTTTGAAGACCCCTTTTTAAGTTCGAAGTTATTGGTTTTGTTTTGAATTTTCCCCTTTTTAAATTAATATCATTCATTCTCCAAGTTTAAATTTATGTTTCACCCTAAATTTGGTGGGCGGTAAAATGTTGGGTCTCTTAGTATGTCAAAGAAATCCCCCCTGGTGCAAACTCTACGTAAATTTGTATATCGCGCCATTTCGGTGTCGACAACGCCCACCGCGATTCAAGAAGGCCTTGACGGGAAGAAGAAAACCGCCAAGGAAGGTTCTATTCAAGTTCTCGTGCGTGCGCTCGGGCCGGTAGGATCCTGAATCCATGTGTATGTGCCGAAACCGGGCCTTATGGTGGTGTTTTAGTGCAGTTCGCCAGGATCTACTCCGGATGGCTCATCTCTGTTTTTGGGTAAGTCAATGAGCCTTACGTTTGCACCTCCCCCCTTAAAATTGTATATTGTAGTCTCTCCCCGAGACTCTCAACTCTTTAACTTGGGCAGTAGTAGGACGACCAAATTGGTGCCTCTACCCCACATGTTTATTTGTAAAGCTTTTACATTTTTGAGTAAAAGTGTGAAGCTATGGATGAATTTAATGACGGCGATAATATGGAGTTAATAATAATTGGAAGTTTTTTTTCAATTAAGTATATAGCGCAGTTTAATGAGTGCTATTTTTTTATTTTTTTTAATGAGTGCTTTATTTAATGAGTCCTACATAAAAAAAAATAGTGTATGCCATCCGGCTGAGAATGTCTTTATGTCTTGGCAATTTTTCCCGACTCGCTTCGCTCGTCGGTAAATCTAATTGCCGTGACATAAAGACACACTTCTCAGCCTTATGGCATAAATAACTATTATTCTAGTCATAAAAAAGCATAGCAAGACCCTTGTAATGTGACCTCCAGGATTTGACCACCATGACATTCTGACCAAAGTTGTGAGGAAATGGTGTGAGGTACCCTATACCCTTAGAATAATACTTTATATAGAAGGAGCACTACTGATAACACGAAAGCCGGTTCACTGGCGCAACTAAGTAATGCTGCCAACCAACAAAATAAAATTTTTTTACAAAGTTGGCAATATTTCCGGTTGTTGAAGTATTTAATTAAATTATTTATTAATGCTTCATTACTTATTAATTCTAAATGTATAAAATGATTAATTATAATATTTTAGGTATAAGAAAATGTATTTGAACGATTATAACAAGAAAAAATTTAATTATGCATTATCGAGATGGCCGATAGTTTGATGCGTCTTGTGTTTACTTAAAATAATGCAAGTCATTTACAGAGGGAATATTTTTCATATTATTTTACGACTATTTCTTTCTCGTGTTTATGAAAAATATAGTTTGTTTTTTACTAAACAAAATTTGTCCAATAGATCCGTGTTTACCCCACGTATGTAAATGAAACAAACTTATTTAGTTTACGAAATAAATAATAATGTGTATCATTGTGTTCAAAAAATAGTATATGAGACTATTGTATGACGTCAGAACTGGATACTTGCATTGTTACTGTATTGCTATCATACAATATTAAATTTTAATAGTGGGGGAGTCAAAAAATTTAAATAATGGCGGGCTAGAACACCAACTATGTAAGGATGGCAACATAAAAGTAAAAAAAATATGTTTTTGTCAGGTTGGCAGCATTACTCAGTTGCACCAGTCACAGCTTTCGTGTTATCGTGGAATTACATTGTGTTTACGGTCCTGTGCTCCTTCTATATATAGTATTATTCTAAGCCTATACCTCGTGTTAGTGTCATTACAGCCTTAATATTTAAGGTTTAAATTACCACTATCCGACTGTTTCATTTCCTTGGCAGCTCTATGATATTTAATATTTGTTTTGTAGATCAAGATGAGAACCAAGTCTATTCTTACCAAGTCCAATATCCCGTCTCAGAAAGACGCAGGTAATCAAACCAAGCCTGGTATTCAGCAGTCGCAGGTACCACATCAGATACTACCCGCTACCAAGTGAGTCGTATTATCTTTTTGTTTTCTATATTTAAGCTTCTCTAATCTCAGAACTATTTTTCATCACTCCTTTATAATAATAAATAAATAAATAAATCGTTTATTTATATATAAATGCCTGTTTACAAAAGTTAAATTACAAATTATAAATAAATAAAATAATATATATTGACCAATTGTGTCGCTTAAGCTCAAGGCTTGTGCGCGACACGAGACAAATGATTGAAAACTTTAATCTATAAGTTAAGTTAACTAAGATCGTCTTAAAGTCAAAGTCATTCTTTCAAAACATAATCAATCTTTAAGACATATTTAAATGCAATCATTAGCCTATATGTAAAGTTAGTTATGAGCTCTGGTAATTAATAAAGTAATAAGTTTGTTAATTAGTTTGTAAAAAACGAATTAATTATCAATGTTGTCAAATTATCATATAGTCATTCATTACACCTAAAACAATACAACAGAGAAAAGGCAACTCCCTTTTGCTGAGTTTAAGGAAAAAATTAAAACAAAACTACTCAGCAAGGCCTTTTACTCATTCCAAGAGTATCTTGATTTTGTTTTTTTAATTTCACTTATTTTTATTATAAGGCGCGGTCGAATATCCACGGCCTTCTAGAACGTTGGATCACCAACAAACTTTTTTTATAACTTTTTTTTCAAAATTTTCAGTAATTAGCCGGATTTGTGATAAATGAAGCCTATTTCCGTAATCTGCACGCTCTTTTGGTTATTCTCTAAGAGTATTTACAATCACTCAACGATTTATTTTTAATCTAACTTGGTACATACATAACTACTGTTAGACGTCAATATTTTGACATCTCATATTTGTTAACATTGACGTCTAACAGTAGTTATGTATGTACCAAGTTAGATTAAAAATAAATCGTTGAGTGATTGTAAATACTCTTAGAGAATAACCAAAAGAGCGTGCAGATTACGGAAATAGGCTTCATTTATCACAAATCCGGCTAATTACTGAAAATTTTGAAAAAAAAGTTATAAAAAAAGTTTGTTGGTGATCCAACGTTCTAGAAGGCCGTGGATATTCGACCACGCCTTATTGCTTTCTTCAATCATTTGTTCCCTCTCCTTGTAAATGTAGACCATTTGATCTCAACCTATTTAATGACCTTTATTTGTTAAGGATGATTATAACATCTCAAGGCACCATAGTGCAGGCTCCGATTGACAACAAGGGACAGATATCTCAGGTTCAACAGCCCGGTATTATGTCTCAAGCAACTCTAGCCATGCCTCAGGGGATAGGCATGCCTCAGGCAACTTTAGCCATGCCACAGGGCATGCAAGCCATGCAGCAGGGCATGCAAGCCATGCATCAGCAACCTCAACTCATTCAGCCTAAACCTCCTCCTCTTATGAGTAAGTATTACAACTTTAACCTTTGTTTTATATTCTCTCGAGATAAATCATTAGTTGTTTTGACAGATAAATAAATAAATATTTATATTTGCAATAAGTATTTGACAATACAATAGCAATTCGTCTGTCTTGAGATGGACTCTTATAATATATCAAGACAACGTCTTTCATTGAATACGTCTATATTTTATAACTGTCATCAACAATACAACAAATATTTTTTAAACATAAATAATAAACTAATCGTTGCTAAGTGATAATTCGCAGTCCTTGCGACAGCATCACAAAATTATAATAATAATTTCTCAGCCATAAGGCTGAGAAGTGTGTCTTTATGTCAAGGCAATTAGATTTACCAAGACATAAAGACATTCTCAGCCGGATGGCATACTCTATTTTTTTTTAGGTTGCACTCATTAAATAAAGCACTCATTAAAAAAAATCAAAAAATAGCACTCATTAAACTGCGCTATATACTTAATTGAAAAAAAAACTTCCAATTATTATTAACTCCTTTTATCGCCGTCATTAAATTCATCCATAGCTTCACACTTTTACTCAAAAATGTAAAAGCTTTACAAATAAACACACAAAAATTGCTAATTAGAACACCTTTTAAAAACGAAAAAAAAATTAGTCTACGAACAAAAACAGAAACAAAATGAACGTTTTTAAATAAAGCTCATGAAGGTTTAACAAAGATTGTTTTTTGAACACGCTACATTACAGTAATGGCGGCAACATATGAATTACTTTTATGTCCTAGTTTTTTTACATTCATTATTGTCCTCGGAGGTGAAAAGTACTAAATAACCTCCTATAACAATAATGATTGGCTTCTCATCTTAAAAACGGTCCAATAAAGTGCTCAATTACGTACTACCTCAAAAAAACATTTTTTTAAACAATACAAACAAATAAACCTCCACACTGAACAAACGATAAATTTTAATCAATACTAAAATTATTTTGATAAAACTCATGCATTATAAAAATCTGATATTTTATAAATAGGTTTTTCTATTAAAAGTTTATAACGTGCAACAGAGAAGTCATTAGTTGTTTTGACAGAGATTTTGTGGTATATGTTAAACATGGTTAATATTTAATACATATGAGTTTAAAAAAATAAATACAGTCGGACCTCTATATAACGAACTTAAAGGTTCAAGTGAAAAAATTCGTTATATAGACATTTCGTTGTATAGAAATTGAAAAAATAAATAACTATGTACTATTTTATGATATTTTAATGCATATATAGGATGAATAATAACCTCGCAGTTGTTTATTTAAAAAACAAAAACTGTGTATTTAAAATATTGGATACAAAGTGCAAAAAAAAATACAAAAGACTTAAAAGAATTTGACTCCATCGTCAGAATCTTTTAAAAGATTGCTTTTTTTCAGAAAGGGACAGCGATTTCCGTTTTGACATTTTAATAAACTCGATTTACAAACAAATAAAAAGTTTCACAAACGAACTGGTCAGACCGAATACCAAATTAAAACTGAAAGATTTTTAGTTTTATGCTGTGTTAAACCTAATTTCATAGGAAATTGTAAAGAAAGAGTTCGCAAAATTAGATAAGGCAGGGCGAGAATCAATAAATAATTGTTCTGGGAAATTACAGAAAAAAAGAAGTGCCGTTTTGGTCAATTCCTTGTAAGTTTGCGGGTCTTATCTTTATTTTTATTTCTGAAAATTTTGTTCGTTATATAGAAATTTTTTCCGTTAAATAGAAACACTTTTAAACACAAAATTCAAGGGAACGTAAAAAAAAGTTATATAGAGACTTTCGTTGTATAGAAGTTTGTTATATGGAGGTCCGACTGTATTTAATTGTCAAACCCAATACATAAAAAAGAAAAACTGACCGGTTTCGACTATTAGTTAGTCATCTTCAGAGTACTTTTTATAAACTGAGTTGCTTAAATTGAAGGAGAAGGTCTAAGATGTGTGTGGGGGTGGGGGTGGTGTTGGATGAGAGGTGGGAGAGGGTTAATTTCGGATCAGAGAAGTCATCATTTTCCTCAATATTTTTTATTTTTTCCAGCAAAGCATTAAATAATTTAATAGCAGTGTACTTTTGGCTTTGTTCATACTTAGTTGTACGATGCTTTTGAACTAAAAAAATGTTCTTATGCCTTGTGTTGTATTTATGAACATCTGCATGGTTTTTTGCAACAGAGCTGCCGCTAGAAACCAATATTGAGTTCCCCCCACATTCTGAAGCTCTCGTATATCTTCCGACGTTCTTTGTCTATTTATATTCTTTGATTCAAATTAACTAATGTTTTGTTTAAACAGGTCTGTCGATGCCTAGTTTAGAACCATTGCCAACGTTACAGCAAGAGAAACCTGTTGAGCAGGTGCAGGGTAGCCAACCTACAGATATTCAGCAGCCTCAGGATCAGCAACCTGTGGATCAACAGAATGTAAGTTGAATATTAGACATGGTTATTGTGAGTTATTAGACATGGAAGTATGGAATGAGCCTACTAATAATTGTTAGCTTAACAATAGTTGTTGGTATTACCTGTTATTAGATGGGGGGGGGGGGTATCCTGTTGGGAATTCTTTTAATAATTACAAATTATGACTGTTGTTAATTTATTTATTTTTAATTCGTTGAAGTTTTTTAAAGAAAATGAGAAGTCCTCTTTGGGATGTAATTCAAAACTCACTCCAGCGTGCACAATTTTAACACTATAAATAAGTTGGATCTGTTCCCAGTAAAATGTAAAACATCATTATTTAAAGCGTCACCATTCAATCTGGCTATAAGTTGTTACAATAAACTACCTCACTCAGTTAGGTCATTTGAAAAGATTAATTCTTTTATTAAAGAAACAAAACAATTTTTGACAGAAAAAGCATATTATTCATTGCAGGATTTTATTGCATAATATAATCCTGTATTATATATTGTGCTTTTTTATATTGTTAGCTATGTAGTTGTGTGTTATGTTTTTTATTTAATTATTTGACTTGTTATATACTTATTTATTAAGTCACTTAACCAATAAAGAATAATAATAATAATAATAATAATAATAATGTAGTCACATTTATAATACTGAGAATAAATATAGTTTAGTTGTTGCTAGAAATAGATTAGCTAAGTATTATTATTTAATTAAGTAAATTGAATTTAAAATAAGTTTTAATTATTATCTAAGTAGAGGGGTGGGAAGTCTCTAATCTTTTTCTTGGAGACTCTAGTTGGAGTAAGTACTGTTATGGTAACCTATGGAAACTGTCACACTTCTAAACTCCTTATCACTGTGTACTTTTACCTAAGTCCTCCCTCTAAGTATTAGTCTCTTTAGATCTAAAAGTAGCTCTCTTTCTTTTATGACTTGAGTTTCCCAATTTAAATTTGTTTGGATTAAGTCATCGAATAAGTAGGAGCTATGGAGCTTAAACTCCTTCAAGTAGCCCTCTATGTATTAAGTCCTGCAGGATGCCTCCAGCATCGTTAGTTAATTTTGATCAGGATTAAAGTGAGTGTCTAAGAATGATATCTAATATTGAAAGTCGCTAGAGTCATCAGCAAAATTTGCTGAGCATGTGCTCAAAATTTCATTTCTCTACGACAAATTCAGCAAAATTTGAAAACGGTATGGTTGGTGCAAATAAAAATAGATTGATAAAAAATTGGTATTGAAAATAAAATAAAATTTATATAATTTATTTTGACAGGAGAGAGTGAGTGAGCAGGGTTTACAACAAGATAGTTCAGGAGTGCCCCCTCTCGTACCTCAGGAAAATGGTAATTTATGTCATATTTTTACTCCTTAACAATTCTTGGGTATTTTCTGTGTTCCCTCTGAAATTTTATGTATAAAATTTCAATGTATAAAAGCTGAGTTTAGTTTTTAGGTATGTTTTATTATTGAATGTCTTGGGGTTCACTGATGGCTCAGTTGGTTAGGGCGTCAGGTCAAGGTCGCCTCAAGTTTCAAAGTAGCACAGGTTCAAATCTCAGTCAGGCTGGCTGGTTTTTTATGCTAAATATTGGTCCTACTGATGTTACCTTCTCCTCCTAATGATACTAGAGCTGATTCTGAAAGTGGTTCTATGAATTTTGAATGTTCATCAACATAATGATCAATTTCAGGCTTGCTAAATAGCAAGTCATGTTTGCTTGAGAAATAACCAGCACTTGGGAAACATTGTGTGATGTAGACTATCTCTTAGAGTATGAGATGTAATAGATGATACTTGTCAGTGAAGTAAACCCAAGGATCTTGAATAAAGGGGATGACGCATTAAGGAACATTCCTGACCCCATGGAAGTTGTATGAGATAGAGAAATAGGAGCAAACTTACCTTCCCCTTGGTTATAATGAAAAAAGGCGCCAAACGCAGATTATGTAGCAAGGTTGTCGAGTTTGCTTTTAAACTTTCTTCTGTGCTTCTCGTGATTGTTACATTTGTGGTGCTTGTTAAGTCATTTGTGCTTATTTAATTTTAAATTTTGGACTATACTTTGCCACTTCAGTGAGTGATAATTTAAGCGTGTTTAGTTATAACCTTCTCAAGCAATAAACAATGGGAAACCATTGAGAGGTAAGTTTGCCTCTAAAATTTAAGACCTGCGCTGTTATAAGAATTGTAAGCATGCGGAGTTTGTACAAAGCATGTGCAGTTGGTTTTTGACGTGTGTTTCGTGTTGAATTCTCTCTATTTTTTGGTTTTCGATGGGGTCACTTTTTTGTATGGCAAATCGACTTAGTGCGTCATCCTCTTTATTCAAGATCTTTGAGTAAACTAAACTAAACATGGAGGGCCATGTCTGGGTTTCTGGTGTTTCTTTTAAAACAAGAATAAACAACACAGGCACACACCTATGTTTAATTATAAAAAAAAATATTTTTAAGAACATCCAAAATTGATCCTTAATTATCCAAAAAGACAACCTTTTAGTAAGTAAAAATGGGGCTGAAAGTTCAAGGAGATTATTATGTATATAACCTGTTGCACATAACAAAGTCGAACGCTGCACTTGTGAGGAATGACAGTGTTGCCATATAGGTCGTGTCCTTTCACCTTATAGCATTATTTCTGTTGTGTAAGTAGTGGGAGACTCATATGTTCTTATTGCAATGCTTTCTATTATAGGAGAGAGGGAAGTAAAATATAAGAAATCGTCTGTTGTTTTAATTTCTTGTTGGTTTTAAAATGATGTTTGTGTCGTTTAGGTACGAGCGAATCTAACAAAGCGGGGGAACCCATGCAGGTAGAACCTGCTTCTCAGCAACCTCCTCTAACTAACGGTAACTACCATCCACTACTTTCCATATCTTATAAACTATCGACTGTTTTTGACCAATCAAAGAAACCCTCTCTTTTGGGAGCTGACCAGTAAGTGACGCCTCTACCAACCCCTCTCTTTTGGGAGTTGACCAGTAAGTGAAGCCTCTGCCAACCCCTCTCTTTTGGGAGTTGACTAATTAAAGAAGCCTCTGCCAACCCTTATGTTTTGGGATTGACCAATCAGAGAAGCCAATGCCAAATCCCTTCTTTTCTTAAATCTCTATCCCATAATCAGAGCAGATTTAGACTTAAATCGGAGGGAGGGGGGGTGTTTGAAAAACTTAAATGACCTCCAAAAAGATTAGTGAATTAAGATGATCCGCACCTTCTCTTGCATTTGGTTTTCTTTATAAAGATGAACTTAGTCAAGTGTCTATAAAATGCTTTGAAATAAGCTTTAATCTCAAATTAAAGAATATGTGAATGAATTAAACTATTATATATTTTATTATACTCTTTCTTTTAAGATGACCTCTGTTAGATCTTTTCAAATAAAATTGAATTTATTTAACAAATTTCCCGAGAGAAAATAAGCCAATGAAGTTGATTCACCTTAGGTTGTCAGACTTGATCAAGGGGTCTTTAGTTCTACAAAAAGTTTTGAATGATTTATATTTTGAATGATTATTTATAAATTCAATAAATCATACAAAACTTTTTAAAGAACTCAAGTCCTCATAATCAAGCTTGCGATGGAGTTCTATAAACTTTGCAGTGCTACAAAGAACAAACTATCACCTTAACTTGGTCTTATTCTTCCTTGAAAGCATTTCTGCTCTATAAATCAATTAATATATTTTGATTATTGTTTATGTTTAAGGTATATCAGGAGTTAGCGTTAGTTCGGTGACTACGTCTGTGGCGCAGACTCCAGTGAGATGTGCCTCACCAGCTATTCCACAGGCATTGCCTCTTAACTCACCGCTCAGCACATCGAGTGATGAAGCAAAGGAAAAGACTAAACTGCCCAAGGCGATGATAAAGCCTCATAGTCAAGTTTTAACTCATATAATAGAGGGATATGTCATACAAGAGTGTGAGTATGATGATATCATCAATTTCATGCAAACATTATAGTTATTTATGCCATCTGTGGTATGATTACACCACAGCATCAGGCACTGGTGCAAATGATGCTGGAATAACTTTTATTTCCTAATTACAATTAAGAATTTAGAATCATATCTTTCAATTATCTAGTGAGTCACCCGTGGTGTAGTGGTTAAGGTACACGGCCAATACACAGAATGAATGGACTTTAAACTTCCGAGTTTATTTAGTCATGGGTTCAATCCTAGCACAGGCTTCTGGGATTTTTATGAGAGGGATAAAAATTCTGTGTACCACATCCTTCAGAAGGGACGTAAAGCCGGTGGTCTCGAGCCTGAGCGTTGTCGTTAAAGATCCTTTACACTAAATGAAACTGGGTATAGGCAAAATTTAGGACCCTCATAGTAGATTCATTATAATACTATACTGTTTCTGCCTTGTAGTTTAAAGTGTGTGGAGGTTTGGTTTAACAGTGAGAGCACGTCTTGTTTCTTGTCTTCACATGAGTATAAGAGTCAGTGAAAATATGCATGAATTGCTTGAAAAAGCATGAGAGGAACCATAGAAATTCACGACTCTTCAGTCTAGATTAGATGACAGACCACATTAGATGATATACCTACACTTGTAATTAAAAGGAGTAGAACACTATCTTAGGGAGCTGGCAAAAAGGGCCCAACAACGTCGTCTACTTGCCTGGTAGTTACTACCACTCCCCCCATATTACTACACTAGACGTTACAGCGAGCCATTTGGTTAACACTTCTAGTATGTATACTTACTTTATAGGTAGGTATTTGAGTATAGCTAATGAGAGAGGTGGGGAGTAATATTCTCGAGTCTCCAGCAACCAATGATCGAGAGGGGCTCGTCTCTATACGATATTATTTCATATCATAATAATATCAATATCACAGTCAATCAAACATCAAATTAGTGTTTTGAAAATACTTAACAACCTACACTTACTTTTTCAAAATATTTTGATTTTGCTATTATTCATTAATTATGTAGTTTTATAATTGCCGCAAAAAAGAAGATTTTTTCGTTTAAAACATTTAAAAAAAGAAATAACACAATTCAAAAGCCTAACCAAGGAGAAAAAATAAATTTGCGTTTAAACTTTCTTATGCAGATAATAACTGAGAAACTCATACACAACAACAAAAATGAAGACACAACAACAAGACATTTCTTTTACTGAATCAAAGTAAAATAATAGAGATAGAAGTCATCAGACATCAAGTTGTCTCTTCATTCATTGATTGAAAGTAAAATAATTGATATAGAAGATAAAAGTCATTGGAAATCGAACCAAAATGTAATATGAAGCAATGTATAATTTAAAATAAAATAGAATCATATACAGAGAGAAGAAAACAATTGATTTCAGTTCTATACAATTAAATTACTTTAAATTTATTAACTATATACATAAAGATACAAAAAATACATTAACACGCTTACATCGGAGAACTAGACAAACACGATGATCAATTGATTAATATCAATATATTAATCAATTAAGATGATAATTAAAAGACAAGTCGCTTTGCGATGTAGAATAAGGGAAGAACTGTAAAATGTGAAGGGGTAGAATAGAAAGACCTTGTGGTTGACGAGGTGGGGGGACTGGAATCTTATAACTATATCCCTATCTCACTGCGAGCTGATACAACTAATATAAGTGTTAACCAAATGGCTCGCTACAACGTCTAGTTATTACTACTACTTCAATTATCTCAGTTTATAAGTGTAAGGAGGTTATAAAGTCTACTGAAAAGTGTGGAAGTTATTATGATAAGTATTGAGTTCTTTGTTATTGCGAATGGGTTTTACTAGAACAGAGTTACAGTCATTTTTAGTATAACACACGGTTCTAATCAATTGACAGTTTAGAAACATATTGCGAGGGAGCCAATGTGGTCAGTCCTGGATTAACCTCATTCGCTCTTTAACACTGTTTTCCTTCGCTTTTAACTGATCATAACTGTGTGCTATACTAAAGTAAACTCTCATTAATGCCTTGTTGTGTAATGTTTTGTTATGTCACGTGCTTACCAACTGTATTGATGTTTACAGCATCCGAGCCGTTCCCAATCAACAGGACCAATCTTTTGAGCGACCTCAGCCAGTCCACGAAAACAGACTCGTCAGACTCGACTGAGCCTCCAGGTAAAAACTTAATTACTAAACTTTTTTTTTACTTCGCAACTTTTCTCATTCGCTGCTTTTCACTAAAAATTCCTTATTTACTAAGTAAAATGTATAATCTTGGAGCCAGGTCTGATAACACGATGAAACCAGAATTATCCGTTTCAGGCGTTTTAAAGACCTTCTGAGTGGTTTTCTCAAAGTTGTCTGTCTGCATGTGTGTGTCTGTCATCATCGTAGCACCCAGTGTATTTATGCTAGAGAGTTGAAATCTTTGTACAAAAATCAGTCTACTGCTGTAGTTGTGCTATTTGGAAAATAATTATTTTATTACGTCATTAACCTGTAATAATGACTTAGCAACAATTTCAATAAATCATAAAATGCGGAAAATTAATGAGATCAAATTGAAATTAGGCGCACATGTGTCTATGTATAAGACTATCATTATCAGCATTAGTTCAGTTTTTATTGTGTAACTTGTGTATGTTTTTTAAAAAAATTGGAAATGCTCCAATTGAGTTTTAAATTTTGGTACAAGTGTGCATTATTACCTAAAAAATAAGTGCATTAAGTTCCGTTTTAATACGACAAGTGTATGCATGATTTTTGTCGGATCATAAAAATTAAGGAGCATTGAGCGTGGTCAGTGCTGTATGGGTGACTGAAAATGATACAAATGCATTTACTATCTGAAGACAAGTGAAACGAGTCCGAAGGCATGCTGCAGAATAAATTTGGTGAATTGTATATTCTGAGGACGAGCGAAGCGAGTCCAAAGCAGGGAGGATAAGAGTAGTGAATCCAATGTAACGAGGAAACGTTCCGAGGCACCCGATTTTTATTTATTTATTAACTTTATTGCTGTTTATCAACTTTAACATCGTTTTGGTTGTCCTTTGTCTCTCACCGTTTTGTTGTTTATATTGCAGCCAAGAAAGCTATGTTAGAGCTGAGTGAGGACATAGAATCTGATAAACAAAAATGTGAGGTGTGTGGTAAGATAGATCTCAAGGAAAAGTTTAAGAAGAAAAGGTTCTGCTCCACACCCTGTGCTCGCAGGTAACGTAATATATCCTTCACTCTCGCCATCCATATTTAAGCTTAAAATATTAATATTAAAGTGATGTACAAATATATACAGTGGAAATGGGGGGCGAGTGGTAGGGGCGGGGGAACACCATAGAGATATATACTAGAGGGAGCATAGCCTATCTTAATACATTGAGAGGCCTGAAACATTTTTAGTGGGGCTCTCAGGGGCTCTGTGTAACCTCATTGAAACTTCCTCATTATGGTTATAATTAATCAATTGTTTTCGGCTTCCCGCAGATTGTTTGTGTTGTGATTTGTATTTTAAACATTCTACTATATAATTTACTGTTTTTTTGTTCTGTTTATTTGATGAAAATGATAATCGAATGTGGTCAGGTTACTTTTTCGATGTTTCAAAATTCAACCAATAGGGCCCCTCTAGTAATAATATCTCTATGGGGAACACAGTGTTCCTATCACAGGGAGACCATAAAGGCAAAAAGTGTTGCCACCGTTTTCAAGGAAATAGATGAGCATGGGACAACTTATCCCACATAGAGTTTAAAAGTATTGGAGAAGCTTATAAAGATTGTGTCTTTCTCTTTTAAGATCTAACACGCTTAATGTCAACAAACTTTAATTCTAGTAATTCTTTATTTTCTTAGGATTCATAATTTTATATCTTGTCTGTAATTGATTGGTTGAGCAAGGTGTGCTAAGTGATTGCAAATCAATAGCTCAACCTTGAAATTATATTTTTAGTCGACCTGGCTAGTATTGCCAAAGCAATTAGTAACCAAGTCAGCTGAAGGCATTTCCGTTATTAACTAGAAGGGCCTGGAAGGCAAGAGGTCACACTGTCCAAAAACTGCAATACCCCTACTTGCCAGACCTTTATCTTATGTTTTGTCAACTTGTACATTTAGTGTGTTGTTTGTTACAGGGGCTCGAGTAGTGGCAGGAAGAGGTCAAAATCTAAAGATGACGATGCAAAACCTGACAAAGAATGGGTAAGCTATTTTACACGTTTATATATATATATATAATATATATATATATATATATATATATATATATATATATATATATATATATATTTGTGTGTGTGTGTGAGTATTTTAACAACGTTGTGAGATTGCATTTGATTTAAAACATATTTTACTCATGGATACGTGTGTCCTATTGATTTCTTTCACTTTTTGGTCCTCCTTTATCTTTGTAATAATAATTCCAAATTATTTACATAATCTGCTTTTATAGTTTTGGTACTTAAAAAGTGTGATTAGAATGCTGGGATTTAAACCCTGGATGGACGCCAACCCTACATGTGAGTGTGCTCTAGCAAACTGAGCTATTCCCAGGACAGGGCTTACACTGCACTGATATATATATATATATATATATATATATATATATATATATATATGTGTGTGTGTTTTTTTTTTTCGAGTAATTACAACTGCATGCTCCATTTATTAAATACTACATGCATTTCAACAAGAATGTAGAAATTTCAAAGTACATCATGTTCAACTTAAATGACGCCTAATCTACTTAAATACTAAGAAATTAAAGTGAAAACTTAACATAAAAAATAAAATAAAATGAAAAATCCTCTTAGTTTGCAGTTGCCTCAGATGCTACTAAAGCTAGGTTAGGAACAATCTGCTAATTAGTAACAAATGGAAAAGAAACCATTTAATCTCTATGTTAAAAATAACATGAAATAAAACAAAATTACTGGCCAAATTATATTGAGTACGAAAGAACAGGATTAATTTTAATGCAAAGAATTAAAATATAAAACAAAAACTGTAATCTGGTGCAACTGCTTACTCTTATAAATAACAAATTATGATTGAACGAAGAGTATAAAAGACTAAAAGAGTAATCACAAAATGAATTTATGGAGGCATAAGATAATAATATAAGATACACTCATCAGATACTTACTATTTAGTATAAGGAGACATAAGAAATTAATATTAAGATACAAGCTCATCATGAGAGAGCAATACTTACTTATTTAAGTAAGTAAATAAGTACTTACTTATTTATGGAGACATAAGATAATTAATATTAAGATACAAGCTCATCATGAGAGAGCAATACTTACACAAAAAACACAACTAGAGCAATCGTAAAAACAAAGTGTGTGTGTGTGTCTGTGTGTGTGTGTGTGTGTTGTGTGTGTGTGTGTGTGTATTATTTTTGTGCATTATACATCAAACATTGCTTCAATATGAGTCTGATGGCAGGTTGACTGACATTTGAATATGTTTTCAGACGGAGGTTGAAGGAGAAGGAGGTAACAGTACGATATCTCTGATAGACACAAACTCAGAAGCATCTTCTGAACCTCTGTCGAACCCGATCAAATGGACCGTAAGTACATCAATATTTTCCTTGTAAGAGAAACAAATTATATCTTGAGAATAACCATCAAAGTCCGAAAGCCCCCCAGAGCATTTTGTATTCTATGTGATGAGATGTATGAACCATCGGGTTATAGGATTTACAGGACTGTAGAGTACAGAAAGAAAACCTCATGTCCTCTGTTTTACTCCGGGGCTCCACAATATTGTGACTCAGCAACATTTTAAAATTATTATCTCCATTTTATTTTTAAACATTTTAAAAAAAGTTTCAAATAAAAGTTGTACTTAAGAAAACAAACATTTTTAGTCCTGGTTATTATTTACCTGCATCCCTTTGTATTCAAGATATGAAGGTTTCAAGTTATAAAAACTGATGAGTGAGTAAGAGATAGTTTAGAGAGAGAGGGAAGATGATATTTCCTTGAGCTGTATCTTAAAAATATAATAAGTGCGAGTGAGTGAGAGATAGTTTAGAAAGAGAGGGTAGATATTTCGATGGGCTTTATCTTAAAAATGAAGCGATGTAAGTAAAAAATTCCCAGGACTAAAATATTTTTTCTCGAGTAGTACCACTTTTATTTAAATATTTTTTAATAATTTTGAGATATTTCAGATGAGATATTTCCAGCTCTATTACAAAACGAAATAGTCCTGCTCTTGCCTTCTATAAAGGAGCTTTTTAGAAGTAGCTTAGCTATGGGGATAGTTCCAGAAGCATGGAAGGATACAAGGGTGGTATTTATACCTAAAGCTGGACGGAAAGATTACACAATAGCCAAATCTTTTAGACCCATAAGCCTTACATCATTTATGCTGAAAGCTCTAGAAAGAATCGTTGACAATTATCTTTTAGAAGAAGTCCTTTCAAAGCAACCACTTGAAGTAAATCAGCATGCATACCTAAAAGGTAAATCCACCGAGACTGCCCTTCATGCAGCAATCTCAACCATTGAAAAATCTCTGCATAGAGGGGAGTTCACCTTGGCTCTCTTCTTCGATGTAGAAGGGGCATTTGACAAAGCAAGAATAAGCAATATAAAAGAAGAACTCCAAAGAAGGGAAACTCCTAAAACCATTATCAACTGGATATTATCTACTCTGAAAGATAGGAAAATTAGCACTATGCTCGGAAGCACTAATGCTAACATCAAAGTCACGGGAGGATGCCCTCAAGGAAGCTGCCTCTCTCCCCACCTATGGTGCTTAGTAATGGATGGTCTGCTAAGAAAACCTACAAAGGATGATTTCTACGTTCAGGCCTATGCAGATGACGGATTAGTCTTGATCTGTGGCAGATTCTTAACAACGTGTTGTGAAAGAATGCAACTTGCCTGCAGGATAATTGAAAACTGGTGCAAAGATGTAGGGCTCTCTGTTGATCCTTCTAAAACGGAATTGATGCTCTTTACAAAAAAGAGAAAAATCGAAGGTTTTCAAGCACCTAGGCTTTTTGGACAGCAGCTAACTCTAACTAATGAAGTGAAATATTTAGGCGTTATCTTTGATCCTCGTCTTAGTTGGAAAGCTCAGATAAATAAAATAGTAGAGAAAAGTATAATGACTTTCTGGCAGCTTAGACGTGCAGTAGGGAAATCCTGGGGACTCTCTCCAAAGATACTAAAATGGCTCTACACGCCGTTATAAGACCAAGAATTCATTACGGATCTCTATTCTGGTGGCCCAAGGTTGATGTTAAAGAAACTGTCAGGAAACTTGATAAAGTTCAGAGGTTGGCATGCAAGAGCATTACAGGGGCGATGAGGACCACTCCTACCACGGCATTAGAAGCTCTGGCTGGACTACCCCCACTACAGGTATGGATTAAAGGAGAAGCAATTTCTTCCTTCTTAAGAGTTAGGGACTGTGGATGGTGGAAAGGAAGGGCTCTCAATGTAGGTCATATGGCAATCGAGAGTTTAGCACATCGTGAAATTCCCTTTACAACGATACCTGTGATATTGATCAAACCTAAACTCAAGATAAACAAGAGGTTTCAAATAGATATCCCTTCTAGAGATAAATGGGAAAAGGGTGAGGTAAAATTTAATGCGGAGACTCTTGTGACATTCACTGATGGTTCACGAAATGATACAGGCTTATCTGGAGCAGGACTATACATAGAAAACTCAGGCTTTACCAAAAGCTTTTCTCTAGGTAAATTAACTACAGTGTTCCAAGCCGAAGTCTTCGCCATTTTGGAAGCGACTAGGCAGCCAGACTTAAAAAACCCAAAATATAAGTCTATAGCAATTTGCTCTGATAGCCAAGCTGCTCTAAAAGCTTTAGCTTCTCCCAATATCAATTCTTCTTTGGTATTAGAATGCTGGGAAGCTCTGGAACAGCTATCTGAACACTTAAAGGTCAAAGTGATATGGGTCCCTGGACACACTGGCATAGCTGGAAACGAAAAAGCCAACGAAGTAGCTAAAAAAGGGGCATCTACAGACTTCTGTGGGCCAGAGCCTGCAATAGATTGGACAAGAAGGCAGGCCAAATCCCTTGTAAAAAATTGGATTTGGAAGGAAACTAAAATCACATGGGAAAACAACACCGGATGTAGACAGTCAAAGATGACATTTCTAACATTAGATAGAAGGAAATCTAGATGTCTTCTTGACTTGTGTAAGTCTAGTCTCAGACTTATGGTAGGAGTTATCACTGGACACTGCAGGCTTAATAGGCATTTATCCCTAATGAAGGTGACTGAGAGCCTAATACATTCAATATGTAAAGACAATGAGGAAGAAACAGCCTATCATTATTTGGCAACGTGTGAAGGGTTTGGAAGGCTCAGGTTTCAAATATTTGGAACTGGAACGCTACTCGAAGAGGAAATGGAGTCTCTAAGATGGCAGGACATTCTTACTTTTATCCATCGTAGCAGGAGGTTCGACAAGGAGAAAGTAGTGGAAGTACAGTGATAGGTGGCTGACTTCGGGGTCTATAGTATACACTATATATACACTATAATAGTGTGGTCTACTCACCAGGCTTGACCTCCCCACTCTTACTACTACTACTACTAAATATTTTTTCATAATTTTTGTAAATTAAATTAATAGTAGCAATATAAAAATGTTGCTGAGTGAGCATATTGTCCTGCACTGGAGTAAAACATCATACTGACTGAAGATCTCTCAGCAAATTTTAACTCAATACTATTTTATTTAAATAAAAAAACAACCTCTTCAATTTAGATCTGTGCTTTAATTAAGGAGACGATGGGCCTTTGATTCTGGGCTTTACCCCCCCCCCTCCCCCTCTATTCTTGGTGTTTTGCATGGTAAAAAAATTATTAAACAATGATGAAATATTTGAATTGTTGTTATCACACCAAGGATTATCACCACTGGGTGATTCCTGGTGTCATGCAAGTCAGTTTAACCAGTATGAGCACTATGTCAAATACTATGTCATGTCACTAGGTCAAATACTATGTCATGTCACTATGTCAAATACTATGTCATGTCACTATGTCATGCATGTCAAATACATTCATTGTATGCAATGTTGTATACAGAATACCATGTAAAGACTGCCCCCAAGCATACACAGGAGAGACCTCTCAACTTTTCAAAAAAGACTTGACACACATAACAATCAAATACTTGACAACTCTAACCTCACGGCCTTATCAGAAAAAAACTTGACCACTGACCAGACAAAGAAAACTGCCTTATACTTCATACAGAATCACATACAGAGAAAAGGAAATTTTTAGAAATGCTCTATATAAAAGCTGACAAAGACAGTATGAACAAAAAACAAGACATTAACAATCTTAGCAGTATTTATTATAATATTATCTTAAAATCTTAATTTTTCCTTTACCTTTTTCTAATTTCATTTAAAATTTATTTACTTATTTAGACACGTGACATAAAAACATTCAAAATTTTATTAATTTTCAAACTTTCTCATTTTGTCATTTTAAGAACTGAAGAAGCTCAGGATCCCTGGGCGAAAGCTCTTCGTGAATTTATTTTGAATAAATTTTAATAAAAAAGGACTGAAGTCTTCGTTAATTTAATTGATATCACAATTGTAGACAATAATCAATAAAGTTAAAAAGATAAATCATATATCTTGAAATTATTTTTTTTAAGGTGGCAGAAGTGTGTGATTTTATTAAAAACCTGCCTGGCTGCACTGATTACGCCGAGGATTTTGCTATTCAAGAAATAGATGGACAGGCTCTGATGCTGCTTAAAGCTGATCATCTAATGAGCGCTATGTCTATGAAATTAGGACCAGCGCTGAAGATTTGTGCCAAAATTGATTCAATGAGAGTGGATCAACCTCAGCCACCGACCCCAGCTCCTGGAACACCTGTTAGCTAGGGATAGTCGACTAGTTTCGATTTAGCTCTATTTTTATAAGAAAAAGTGCTAAATTACTCCAGGGAAAATTCCTTTGTGTGAAGACGTCATTGAACTTTACCTAAAAGAAATCGTATGGCTTCGTAGTACTAAGTGTTAAGAGTTGACCTTAAAAATATTATTCCAAGAGGACCTGAAAAAAATGTGACTCATTTTGTACTACATCAAACCAAATTTTTCTGAAAATATACCTTAAATTGCCGCCTCCGTGGCCGAGGTCGTTAAGGCGTTAGTCTTTACACTGACCTTTGACACCCATGGAGGTCTGGGGTTCACATCCCAGGTTACACTCTCAGTTTATAGAAGATTATTGTTTAGATAAATTATCGCCAGCTTTAGAATACACATTGAGCGTACCACCCGGGGTGGTTCCCGCAGGGGTTATCCCTGATGAGCCGCAAAACTCTAAACGGGCATTATTATTATTATTATTATACCTTAAATTATGAAAGAAAAGCATAGTCTGCCTATCCAGAGTGGAGCCCTTCATATGATTGCGCATGCTCAAAATTTTATGAAATTGTACAAATATCAGTTCCCTTGAAATAAGTGGTTCCCTGTGGGTCGTGTGCAAAACATGAAGAGAACATTTTTTAAAGCTGATTTAATTTCCAATAAAACAAGTGTTAATTCATGCATTTTTTTGACAATTAATAATAGTTATTTATGCAACAAGGGATGAAAGTAAGTTTTACAGCTCAAGTTAAAGTTTCGTCCTAAGGCAGCGCCGAAGGAGGAAACTTCATTAGCTCACGAGGACGGTAGGCCGAGGGAGATAAACTAGTTAGCTCCCGAGGCTTGCCGAGAAATTAACTAACATTTTGGCTCCCGAGGCTTGACGAGGGAGATAATACGAGAGCTGAAAACTTTTATCCCTTGTTGCATATTAAATTTTATCTACGACTATAGAACTAATTCTAACAACTATTAATATATTCTTCAGCTCCTTAATTGTTCTTGTGTTAGTTTAGTTTATTCTTACCATGTCAATTACTCTGATGAAGAGAGAATAAAGCCACTATCTTCACATTATTTTATTGTAAGCTGTCAATAGAATAATGTGTAATACTATATTTGTAATTTAAACATTTGCGTGTGTATATTGTATATTCTACCTGTAGTACCAACATAACACCGAAAAAAATCCTAAAAATTTCCTAAAATTCTTAAAAATTCTGTCAAGTTGGCAGCACTTTCACTTTTCCTCCCTAGGGAGTAAAAGTACATTTACAGTGTGAGATAACAAGACTGTAAGTAGAACTTACAATACAAGGAGTAGATAAATGTAATAACTTGAGTTGTGGTTATCCGATGTTGTTGAAAAAACACTCGTATAGGAAATTTTATCTGCTTTAAAAAAATGTTATCTTCATATTTGGCACACGACCCACAGGAAACCACTTGTTGCAAGAAAACAGAAATTAATATGATTTCTCATATTTTGAGCGAACGCATATGAAGGGCTCCACTCTGGATAGACAGACTATGCTTTTCCTTCATCATTTAAGGTTTTTTTTTCATGAATATTTGATCTGAAGATGAACAAAATGGGTCACATTTTTTAGGCCTGGCTCTTGCACTATAGAGCTAACACCTTAGCTCTATACCAGATACCAGATCCAAGACATTAGACCAATGAAATGCTTTCTCTTATAGTTTTTTTGGATCAATCTATAAGTACAATCTGTGGCCTATAACAACAGTATAGGCACTCGATTTCGGGACCGGAGGTCCGGGGTTCACAGCCCCGGCTATGCTATAATATTTGTATTTAAAATATTTCACCAACTTTAATTAATTCTTAGAGAAAAGTAGATGCAACCCACCTGAGGTGGTTCCCACAGGGTGAATACCCTAATGGGCCCAAAGGCCCTATAACGGGCACTTTATTTATTTATTTTTTTTATAAGAACAACTCTTAATATTTGTGCTGTAGTTCAATATTACTTTTATTATTATGACTTTTAACTTAACTGTTCCTTAAGTGTTTCTAAAACGAACTTAAAATCTGTACCCTTGTAAAATGGACCCTAATGTACTCTCATTAGGGTCCAATAATATCAATATGGATAAATGTAAAGACAAGAGATGCTATTAGAGTTGAGGATAGTGAGGCCGTGTACTCTCTTTGGTTCTATGGTAACTTAAGGAGGGTTTAAGGAAGACTTAGACCTCCTTAAGTCATCGAAGAACTAAGGTAAGCGTTAATGGAGTTCATTTTAATAAAAGAATAAGAAGTCTCTCCACAAAAATATAGATAGGCCCCTATCATTGATATCAGATCTGTAAGACTCATCTATCATCCTCTTCTTTATTCAACAGCTAGCACTGATGATGGCTTCTTGTTAAGTTAAAAGTGCTTTGCTATTGAGGATATAATTTTGTGGAGCGACTTTTTCCTCTTTTTTTTTAAGTCATCCTTATGGCTTAGAAAGCCTTATCATCCTCTTAAGAAAGTCTTCCTCCTTAAGAAAGCCTTAAGTCATCCTTATGCTTCTTCTTAAGAAAGTCATCCTTAGAAGAAAGTCTTTAGACTTTAGACCTCCTTAAGAAAGCCTTAAGTCATCCTTATGGCTTAAGAAAGTCTTTAGACTTTAGACCTCCTTAAGAAAGCCTTAAGTCATCCTTATGGCTTAAGAAAGCCTTAGACCTCTTTAAGAAAGCCTTAAGTCATCCTTATGGCTTAAGAAAGCTTTTTGACTTTAGACCTCCTTAAGAAAGCCTAAAGTCATCCTTATGGCTTAAGAAAGCTTATGGCCTTCAGACCTCCTTAAGAAAGCATAGTCATCCTTATGGCATAAGAAAGCTTTTAGACTTTAGACCTCTTTAAAAAAGCCTTAAGTCATTCTTATGGCTTAAGAAAGCCCTAAGACTTTAGACCTCCTTAAGAAAGCCTTAAGTCATCCTTATGGTTTAAGAAAGCTTTTAGACTTAAGACCTTCTTAAGAAAGCCTTAAGTCTTTAGATCTCCTTAAGAAAGCCCTAAGACTTTAGACCTCCTTAAGAAAGCCTTAAGTCTTTAGACCTCCTTAAGAAAGCCCTAAGACTTTAGACCTCTTTAAGAAAGCCTTAAGTCTTTTGACCTCCTTAAGAAAGCCCTAAGACTTTAGACCTCTTTAAGAAAGCCTTAAGTCTTTTGACCTCCTTAAGAAAGCCCTAAGACTTTAGACCTCCTTAAGAAAGCCTTAAGTCATCCTTATGGCTTAAGAAATCTTTTAGACTTTAGACCTCTTTAAGAAAGCCTTAAGACTTTAGACCTCCTTAAAAAAAAGCCTTATGTCTTCCTTAGGGAGGGCTTAAGGATGCCTTAAGAAAACCTGAAGTATTTCTTACAGAATGCTTAAGTCTTCCTTAAGGAGGGCTTTAGGAAGCCCTCCTTAAGGAATGGGTCAGGTTTAAATAATGTAAGCTCCTTGAATATGCACCTAAATTAATATATTTTACTTCGGGTACCTTTAATATATAGAGTATAGGTAACTCTATGCTAATAGTACACTCAAAAATATTGGTCCAATATGTTTTGGGAGTGTTAGGATAGAATCGTATGATTGTTTTGTAAAAAAAGATTCAAACAATTAGATTTATTATTATTAATGTTGGTACGTCTGAAATATTTCACTCAGCCCTAACAATCGGCTATGCTTTAGGAACCAACTCGATAAACCTTTGACTTCGCCGGGGGGAATAAATTTAATGGTTCCATCAGCTAACTCCTCAGGAACCAACGAAAACATAAGGGATTGTTACTATGAACTAGGAACTTTAATTTAAAAAAAACCAGACTGACATTTTTTATAATTATAATAAATTAATTAATTATGTAATATATTTTTAAGTTTAAAACAATTGTATAGACTTATGAATTTTGTTTTATCATTGGTACAAATTTTTATGGGAGGGGGGGGGATCGAATTGTAAATTTTGCTCATTTTTTTAGTCTCTTTTTAATTATTATTTTAAACACATCTGACATTAATTTAGATGAATTTTAAATTTATTTTAAATAATTGTTAAAATTATTTTAAATAGTTGTTAAAATTATTTTTTTAATATTTGAATTAAAATTTTTTGAAACAAAATCACTGCCAAATTATGCTATTCAATTATAGTTGTACTCGTAGAGGTATTTAACTAGGGAGGCCTTCGGGTCGGATTTTGAAACAACGAAAAAGTTACCTAAACACCATCGACTATTAATATAATCGAATAGACAGTACAAAATCACCGTGATTTATATCGTAGAACGATAATTAACTAGTAAAAATTCCTTTAATATAACCTTAACTGACTCCTAAGAGACTTATACTATTAGAGGGAGGACTAGGGTTGAATAACACAGTGATAAGAAGTAAGTTAGGTACCAAAACAGTACTTAATGGTACCCCCCCCCCCACTCCCTCTCTCCACTATAACCCGCATTGCGTAGGGTTATTTTGTCTTAAAAAAATTCCCTAAAAATGTTATATTTAGGTAAAATTGTAATTATTTTGATAAACAAAAATTGACGTCACCAATGTACTGTTATGGTATCAAGCTACCCAGGTGAAGTGATGTAGAAAGTCATACAGTAGGGGTGGGGGCGCGGGACACAGTGGTCCAACACCCTGGTTTGAGGTGTCCTAAAAAAGCAGGGGCTAGTTGCATCAACTACCGCACTGAGCGCTAGTTTTCACCTTGTGTAAATTGTAAAAATAAGATAAATTAGCATTTTTTCCATTAAAAGAACAAATAAAAAGCAATAAACATTTCCATTTGCATGTCATGGTTATCATGATATCAGGTCTAGTTAAAATAACACAGCGTTTATATTTTTTATTACATTTTATGAATATTATACGTTTAAAATAATTAATAAGATTTTTAACATTGTTAAAGATCCCTTTAAATAATTTAAATCCTCAAAATGAAGAATTAATTTCATAATTTTAATTAGATCATTTGAATAAATGACTAATTACATGATGTACAAGGTGAACAAACCTGCCTCTAGTGGAGAAAGGGTGAACTTAGGGCAGGTCCATCTAAACCAGCTTATTCCGGGGGAGATAGACCACTGTGTCCCGCGCCCCCACCCCTACTGTATGAATTTCTACATCACTTTAGTCCTTGTATCTCCCTCTTGTAAAATAAGTCTCTTTGACTGACTCCTAGAGAAGGTTTCAATAACTGTACTCAGAGACACTGAGAACTCCAAAAGATGTACTTTGAAAACTTCTCAGTGTATTGAAATAGGCTATCCCCTATCTAATTATATATCTCTATAGTTGTATTGAAATAGGCTGTGCCCCATCTAGTTATATATCTCTATGGTTGTACTGTTTAGAAAAAAATGGGGTGTTTTCTGGAGCTGTACTTAACTTAAGAAGAGATTTATAGCAATTTTATAGGGTGCTGGTGGAGTAGTAGTTAGCACGTGTGTCTGCCGCCTACGCAATTTGGGTTCAATCCTGGTCAGGACCTGTAGGATTTTGATACGAGGGATGGGAAGCCTTAAATGTGCTGTACTTTGAAAGGGATGTTATTATGGTAGTTCCGAGCCTGTGTGATGTCAGGCATTAGTAAAAGATCTCTACTCTTAAATTAATTATTTTAAAAGAATTCAAAAAATGAGCGCTAGAAGAGTTCATCATAATCAGAGTAATAAAATAAGTCTCTCCACAGGTTTCAAAAATTTATTTAAAATAAAGCAAAACCGGCTTTTAACCAACTAAAGGTCATCATCAGTGCCTAACAAACAAATAAATAAAAGATCTATAAATATAAATAAATCTAAATCTAAGTTAAAAAAAAACTTTAACTTTTAACTTTTTTTAACTTAGTTTTTTTTTAACAATTCTTTATTAATACATAAATAAGTATACATTTCATTACAAAAGATACCTCCTGCTTAGATCAGGAGATCTGTGCTGCAGGAGGGAGTCTAATTGGCAGTTTTAGATTTTTGTTTTTACCATTTTGTAATTTCTTTTACTTATTTGTTTGTTAGGCACTGATGATGACCTTTAGTTGGTTGAAAGCCGGTTATGCTTTATTTTAAATACATTTTGATACCTGTGGAGAGACTTATTAATTACTATAATTATTTTAAGCTTGTTTATAAAATGGATGTTTCTGCTTTATGATTACGAGAGCATCAAAGCATAGTCTTGCAGTGGAGGCACATGCTGTTTCTAGTTAAAGCTATAAAATTATAGTAAAGTCGCGGCTCTTCTGTGGATTAGACGTAAAATATCTTCTCTTGGACTCATAAGGTAGAACACTATCTTCTAAGTGAGTTAGCAAAAAGGGCCCAACAATGTTGCCTACTTGCTTGGTTATCTCACATCTCCCTAATTAGCTTGATTGAGAGTTCCGCAATCACTATTACAGTCTATCGTTTAGTTTAAAAATCCCCAAGGTCATAATTATTTTGGGGATTGACCAATCAGAGAAGCCGCTGCCAACCTCTCACTTAAAAAGAGAAAAAATTCCTACAATAACCGCTGTAGGAAAAAAACCTTCTTCCCGGCAATCGTTCAATTTGTTTGTGGTTCTTCTTTTGATTACATCGTTTTGAAAACTACTTTCAAATTAATCTTAAAAATGATATTTTAAAATAAAACTACACAAAAGAAATGTAAAAAAACATCGCCAAGAAAATACGGGGTAAAATAACCTGATTTGTTTACATAGTTTTTTCCCACTCCTTTCTTGCAGGGATTTTTTTTCTTAAGAATCAGTGGTGTCTAAACTGACCTGTCAAGATTTTTAAACTAAACGATCGACTGTAATAGGAATTCACCCTAAGGAGAGGTGAATAATATTTCCTATCATTTTACCTTGTTCAGTAAGTTATATAAAAAACCGAATTTTATACTAAATGAATGACTCGCTATGCACGTATGTAGTATATCAGGTAAGCCGGTCATAGCTTTAAAATAAGCTAATGTGGGCTTTGGTGATAATGCCTCACTTAGAATGACTTGACTTAATTCACTAATTTTAAGAGCCACTCATGTTGTAACAAACCGTGACTTATACAACCTAAATTAACATGTTAAAAATACAGCTTCAGTCAATAAGTGACTTATTCTGCTTAAGTTACAAGTGACTTAAGCTTCAGTTATTAAGTGACATATACAACTTAAGTTAACAAGAGACAAATATAGCTTCAGTCATTTAGATATTTGTTTAACATAGTAGTAGTAGTAGTAATATGGGGGGGGGGAGTGGTAGTAACTACCAGGCAAGTAGGCCACGTTGTTGGGTCTTTTTTTTCCAGCTTCCTAAGATAGTGTTCTACTCCTTTTAATTTCAAGTGTAGGTATATTTCATATAATCTAGACAGATGGAGCCATGGATTTCTATGGTTCCTCTCATGCTTTTTTCAAGCAATCATACATATTTTCACTGACTCTTATAGTCTAGTGAAAACTAGGAACAACACGTGCGTCCGCTGTTAAATCAAACATCCATACACTTAAAACTACAAGACAGACTCACTATAGTATTATAATAAATCTGCCTATACCCAGTTTCATTTAGGGTAAGGAATCTTTAACGAGTACCTGACAACGCACAGGCTCAAGACCACCGGCTTTACGTCCCTTCTGAAGGACGTGGTACACAGAATTTTTATCCCTCTCATAAAAATCCCAGAGGCCCGTGCTGGGATTGTACCCATGACTATATAAACTCAGAGGTTTAAAGTCCATTCATTCTGTGTATTGGCTGTGTGCCTTAACCACTACACCACGGGTGATTCTTATGATAGATCACTATCACCTCTTCTTAGAATTAATTACCATCCTATGAGAAAGTTCAGCTATGTTCTAGGAAACACCCCTTAGTCGTTAATCTTCTAAAACTGGGAATTATTATTAATATAAAAAAAACATTATTTATTTGAAATTGTAAATTTATTGTAAATAATTGTAATGTTGTAAATACCCACAAAGATTTAGTGCAAAAAATTGTAAATGATTTTTTTTTAATATAAAATTAATTTGATTAATAATGATTTGTAGTTTTTTCTTTTTTTGTTTACCTTGTCAAAGACTCCCTATACCTTAGCCTTTGATAGTTTCTCAAAAATGTAAAATAAAAACAAAAATATATCGCAGGTTTGCGACATACCTCACCTACTTGTGTAGGTATATAGGGAAATTATTGCATTCACCCCAAAAATCTGTATCTGAGATTTTATCATAATTATAATTTGTTCCTGGTCCTAAAACATTTGGATGGTTTTCATGTCTGAAAAATCAAGCAGTACAGCTATGTTTAGTTTAAAATCCCCAAGGTCATAAGTATTTTGGGGATTGACCAATCAGAGAGCCGCTGCCAACCTCTCACTTAAAAGAGAAAAAAATCCCTACCACAATAACCGCTGTAGGGAAAAACCTTCTTCCCGGCAATCGTTCACTTTGTTGTGGTTCTTCTTTTTATTACATCGTTTTGAAACTACTTTCAAATTAATCTTAAATGATTTTTAAAATAAAACACACACAAATGTAAAAAAAATCGCCAATGAAATACGGGTAAATAACCTGATTTGTTACATAGTTTTTTCCCTCTCCCTTCTTGCAGGGATTTTTTTCTTAAGAATCAGTGTGTCTAAACTGACTTGTCAAGATTTGTAAACTAAACGATAGACTGTAGGTTTAGTCGTGATGGCTGAAATATAATGTGTCTTTAAAGTTGTATCTGAGTACAAGAGCTAATCGAGACAAACTATTTACTATTCCCAGGAAAAGTACTACTGCTGGACAAGAACACTGCCATTATGTAGCGGCTAGTCATTTTAATAAACTTGACAAGGAATTGAGAAACATATATTCTGGAAAATTATTTTAAAACTAATTAAAAGTAAGCTACATAGGTCAATATACAGACTAAATTATTAGGTACTTTTATAGAAAAGGGACCCCCTCTAATCATACCTTAAATTCTACCGTAACAAACTTAGATTTGAGAATTTAAGGTAAAATACCTTTGTATTGCATCCTTTAACAATATTTAGAGGAAGAAATGACTCAAAACTCACTAGAAATTGTATAAAATTGACGAAATGTGTAAATCGTATTTTATGGACAAACATACGGGCTGCATGGGATAAGTTATTTGACCAAGGAATATTAAATTATCATTGTTTCCTTGCTAAATCACATATTTGATAAAGGAATATATATACCTGCGTGTTTGTGGGGGATATACGATGTACAGATTGTGTTACTTCTGTATAATTTGTAGTGTGTTTTAAGTAAAATTTTTACTCTAAAAATCATTAAAGGAAGCAAGAAAGGTAATCCAAAAGGTTTTACTATATTTAATCAATATGACATCAACTGCATTTCGTTGCATTTTTGTATATGTTTATATCTTTATGTAATAAATATCTGTACTATTTAAATCTAGTATAAATAAAAAAGATCATTGATGTAAAGCAGTATCGAGCGAGCGAAGCGAGTATGAAGATACATTGGAATATAAATGAGGTATCATATTGAGCACAAATGAAGCGAGTCTAGATTTAGAAAATGAACCGTACAATTCTGATATGGTTGGGAAAAGTACCGAGGTACCCCATACCCGATTTTTTTTGCACATATGTTTACTTCTTTAATCCAATTGATTTTAAATGCTATAAACCTCCAAAGCTTTAGGATATGCACCTTGGGAGTAAAATGCTATTTTTCCCCTCGCAATTACCTTCCTCGGCTTCGCCTCGAGAGTTAATAGTCATACCTTCCTCGGCTTTGCCTCGGGAGTTAAACACATAAATGTCTCGGCTTCGCCTCGGGAGTTATATAATTTGGTTCCCTCGGCTTACACCTTAGAAACCAACTAACTGCTCAGAGAAATAATAACATTCTTTACTCCCTTGGTGCATAAATAACTATTAGTTTCATTTCTTCTTAAAAAAGGTTTATCGTTAGTTTTATAACACCTAAAAGGTCACTACAGCCCTATTACACGATAATACACAGAAATGACCTGAATGAGCCAGCTAGTAGCATTAGACAACGATATATTAGCAAGGTCAGTTTTTTTTATTAATCCCTCATTTAGCGAATTCATAAGGTTTTTTGTTAGAATTAGCGACCTAAGAAAACAATTTTTCTGGTAACCCTTTAATCAAATCTTTAATTAGAATTACTTTGTTTATCAAATGAAGGAATTCAAAAATTCATTGTATCAACACTGTTGTTTATGTAAAAAAAATACTTGCTGAATATTTTTTCGAACTTTTTAACTTCTGTTCTAAAACATTATATTTTAATTATTAATTAGAATTATTTAATGTATAAATATTATTTCTATACAATGTAAACGTTTCTTTAAGATCGCGAGTGATAAAAATCAAATCTAAAATAACGACGTGAGATCGACTATTTCTAAAATGGTGTCTTTTTGCCACAAAGTTGTCAATTAATTTTATTTTAATTATTTAAGTAATTGAATTATTTTTAGTTTTAAGATGTGACGATATAATTGATTAAGTGATTAATTACCAGAAATCGTTGTATAAGAACTGTTTATGGACTAAGGTTGTAAAGTTAACTTTTTTCAACGTGTGTCTGAAACGTTTATTTTCATTATATTATTTTTTTTTGTTCGTATTCGTATTTACTGATTAATTTTTGAGTTCATTTTGACCTGTAGTTTTGTTTTGAATTGTGAGAATAAAGGCTTTATTGTTTCCTTAAGTTAGTTGGACAAATGAAGAAATTATTATTTTTTGTTAAAAAAGTCAATTTTTTCCATTGAGGTATTATGTTCGTATTATTGTTAATTTATTTGAATGATGTTTTCTTTGTCAATAGTTGGCTTGACGGAGGAAATGTTTATTGTTTACTCCTATGTTAATGTTTGGTTATATATCTATTGATGATGAGGTAGTGAAAGGTTTCTATTGGCTAAAGCCATAGAGCATTAGAATAATACTATATATAGGAGAGGCACACAGTGTATCGTTAAGTTTAAAAATCCCCAAGTTCATAAGCATTTGGGGATCGACTAATCAGAGAAGCCGCTGCCAACCCCTCTCTTGAAAGAGAAAAAAAAATTCCCTACTCCCATAACTCCTGTAGGGAAATAACCATCACCTCCTTCCGGCATTCGTTCACTTCGTTTGTGGTTCTTTTGTGTTATTATTTCCCTTCACAATTCATTTTTTCCACATTTGCATACTTCCTAAATAATAAATACACAAAAAAATGTAGAAACATCGCCAAGAACACGGGTAACATAACCTGATTTGTTACAATTTTTTTCCCCGCTGCCTTTTTGTAGGGATCTTTTTTTTAGAATCGGTGGTGCCTAAACTGAGCTGTCAAGATTTTTAAAGTTGTCGATACACTGTACTGATAACATGAAAGCCTGTTCACTGGTGGTCTTAAGTAATGCTGCTACCCTAACAATATACAATTTCTTATAAAAAGTTGGCAATACTTCCGGTTACTGAATTATTGTTCTATTACTAATTAATGATGATTCATTCATAAATACTGATATAAATATCGGTTGCATTACAATATTTTAAGCATTTTAAAAGGTTACAGGGCTTTAAGTCGGATATTTATAGTAAAACCTACATCATTACCTTAATCTCCGCTGTATCGCCTACTCAAAGTACCAAAACCTTTTTTACAATCTCCGTACAGGATGTATTATTCTCTTCTTAGGTGGATCAGTAATAATACTACCTATCCCATAGTAGATACAGTCTATCGTTTAGTTATAAATCCCCAAGGTCATAAGCATTTGGGGATTGACCAATCAGAGAAGCCGCTGCCAACCCTTCACTTGAAAAGAGGAAAAAATCTCTACCACCATAACCGCAGTAGGGAAATAACCTTCTTCTCGGCAATCTTCACTTTGTTTTGGTTCTTCTTTTGATTACATCGTTTGAAAAACTACTTTCAAATTAATCATACAAATTATAAAATAAAACTACAAATAATACGTAAAAAAAACATCGCCAAGAAAGTACAGGTAAAATAACCTGATTTGTTTACATAGTTTTTTCCTGCTCCCTAAAAGTTTTTTTGCAGTGCCTAAACTGACCCGTCTAAAGAAGTTGATAGACTGTAAGTTAAGATTTGTAAAAATGCGGGAGGGTGTCACTCGTGTTACTATTTTTTACCTCTATTTTGGAGGACCAGAGTCGACAATCTTGCCGTATAGGCAAGATTGTGCCATATATTATCTGTGACGTGAACAAATTTCATTCATTTTTAAGAAATAAAAACCAACATTAACTAATTTGTGTATGATATTCACAAAAAATTGATAGGAAAACAGGTGTTTTCGATAGTGTTTAGTTTGGCCTCATGTTGTTTAGAGAGTGAGTTGACGTCCTCTTCTCTTTCTTTAGTATTTAAGTTTTAAATAAACTTTAGTCCGTCAAAATTGTTGTGTTTTTGTTTGGGTGGGTCTCTCATCATGCTCGTTCTCCCTTCTATGTAGTATGGTTATGAGACCCACTTGTGATAAATGTTGAAAATTTGTTTTGATTTTGTGAGTAGGTCTCTTATCATACTAATAACCTCGAGAATGATATGCCAAATCTCATATGGGTGTATATTTCTTATGCGCGCCAAATCTTATTTGGCACAACATTTATCTGAGCTTTATGAACTTTTTTTCATAAAAAAATATTTCTTTGGATAGCTCAACTTAGCCTAAAGACTGATTTTGTACCGACACCAAGTTTCAACCTTTTTAAAAAAAATTTCAACACCAAGATTTAACTTAGACAAACACACATACAGACTGACAGCTTTGTGGAAACCACTCAGAACACTTTAAAACACCTGAAACGGATTCACTTGAAAGCACATTTAAGGTTTATTTGCAAACACAAAACTATTTTATACTGCTACTTTTATTTATTTATTTTTACTACGTTATGAATAAGGATAAATTAAAATATTTATGTTGACAAAGTAACATCATGTCTATAGATATTTCTTTATCAAACAGCTATTTTGATACATGGTACAAGAAAGCCCCGTCAAGATTTAGGTCTTCTAGATTTCATTTTAATCCTGTGTTTCCATAGGATTGGAAACAGTAGTACATCTAGTATAGATACTACAGTATGTAGTATCTAGTTATGCTGAAGTGTGAAATAGACAGACACACTTATAATGGGTGTTTATAAATATAGATTTTGTGATAAATATCAATATTTTTACTCTGACATGTCTAAGTACACGTTATGCGCTACTGTGTCTAATCGAATGGCTCAAGTTATTGTGTCGATGCTATCTTCAAGTACTTTATCTGTTTGATATCATTACATTAACATTATTTAAGCTGTCTATGATTGTTCATTTTTGGTAGATGCGGTTGATTATGTTGTGGTTTTTTTGTTTTAGGGTTTTAAACTGGATGAATTAAAGAGAATCTGGGATTTTTAGTAAATTCAAAATGTCTAAACTCAGTGACAACAATACTGACGTAACCATTGTCATAGATTCGGATGACGAAGATGAAGTCATTTTCGTTAAAGAAGACACCTCTCCAAACCAGGGAGATAAACCGTCTTTTTTATCTCACGTGGAGACGGATGTCAAAAATATTTTCGACAACGTTGTTAAACTCCCTGCATGTGAAAATCCTGTCGTTTTGGGTTCGGTCGATTCCCCTGAGTCTCCTGGATTTGAAGAAGATCAAATCGACCTTCCCAGTTATAACGTTCAAATTATGCCAAAGAAGCCAACAGAATCAAATATGTCTGGTAATCCGAATAGTAATCAAGAATCTCCATCAAAACCTATCATTAAGTTAGCTCCATTAAGCAAACTTATGAGTTTACCTAATGAAGCTTCTACTCAAAGTGAAGAAGGATTTAAAAAGCCTTCTTACAGCCAAAGTCCGCAACAGGTTAAATCAAGGACTGTTACTAACGCTAATGTCCAGGACATTCCGGCTAGAGTTCAGCCTAAAAGAGTTCGAAGAAGTGATCCTAGTAAACCCAAAGTACAACTATCACCTCTTAAAAAAGAACTGGCGACTTTGACTGAGAAAAGATCGATTTTATTGAAATTTATTCCTGGTGTTAATCCTAATGGTGTTAATGATTGGACTTGGGATGCGGCTCTTAAGAAGACAATCAATTTTATCATGGAGTTGAGAAAGAGCGATTGTGAATTGGATATTGCGGAAGAAGCTCTGATGCAGACAAATATTAAATTAACTTTAGAATATGAGAAAATGTTAAAGAAAGTTTATAGTTTGTGTACCGATGCTGATAAGGACAGTTTGTTGATAAGGAAGTTGAGTCCTGTTAAGAAAGTTGAACCACCTGATGAATCTCGGAATGAAAACCAACAAGTGGTTGAAAACACAAAAGTTGGTAAAAAGAAAGAAACTTGTGAAGAATTTAAAGTTTTACAGTCTTTACTTGGAGAAGTTAAGGAATCAGCGAAGTCTCATTTGTTAAATTTCGATCCTGATGTCCCTTATAAGGAATTCTTACCTCAACCGCTACTAAATTTTGATAAACCTAAATCTAAATCGGATATACTGGAAGAGATTATGTTGCTGGAAAATGCTGTTTCGAAGTGCTCTACTGAGTCTGAAGAAATAACTAAAGCAAACGACAAGGAAATGTTTAAGTATGAGGATTTATTAGTGTTGTTTAAGAAAGAGTTTGATTTGGATATTACTAAACCTGAGATGAAAGAAGAGATTAAAAATGATACAGATGAGAGCAAAAACGACGAGAATTTGGATGTTAGTAAAAATATGGATCCTTTAAATCTTGCTGGGTATGAAGAACCTGTGAAAGCTGTTAAAAAGGCTCCGAAAAAATCAACTAGTCCTAAAAAGCCGGTTAAAAAACCACCTTGGAATAAAGGCAAGAGGGGGTATAAGAAGAAAAGTAGATTGAGTAATTTAAATGAATCTGTTCTTGTTGAAGAAATAGAGGTCTGTAAAGCTGAGGAAAACGAAGAACCTGTTATAGAAGAATGTAAAAGTGACGACAAAACAAAAACTTTGGATGAAAATGATGTTGAAAAGGTTGATGATATTCAGCTGGATGACTCAGCGATTGAAGATGAACCCTTAATTAAACTAACTAAGAAAGGTTCTATAAAGGGTAAGAAAGTTAAGAAAAAGACGAAAGAAATTGTTAAAGTCCAACCTGCGCCGTTGAGGAAGCAACCTAGAAGGTCTCAAAAAGAAATTATCAATGTCAATTTAGATGAAAGTGATAGTGAGGTTGATAGAGGGCATTTTAAGTTGGGCGCAGCTGATAAAGATGAGGGAGAAGAAATGCGTGTTGAAGATCAAGACAACTTAAAAGAAAAGTTAAAAACACCTGTTGAAGAAAAAGTAGAAGCCGTTGAAAACTTAAAAACACCTGTTATTAAGTTAGTACGTCAGAAAAATGTGAGTGAGGTTAAAGTGATTCATGGAGCTGATAGCAGAGAAGAGTTAAATAAGATAGAGAAAACATTTCAGGAAGATAATACATCTCAATTTAAAGAAAAAGAAGAAAGAAAAAAACCAAAAATTAATCGGCCATTTAGAAGAAAGACAGAATTGGAAAATTTATCTGAAGCTTTGGTCGATTTCCCGTCCCCTAATGCTGGCAAACGCAAAAGAGTTCAGTCAACTCCTAAATTTGCTGAAGGGGCTCGTACAACTAGATCATTTGTTAAACAAGCTAAAGAAATAATGGATGTCGTGGATAAAGAAGTCGATGCAATACTGAAGAAAACGAAAAAGATAAGTAGCGGCTCTGAAAGTTCTAGTGAAAACGAAGTTGAAGATATGGAAGAATCTGCTGTTGAATCTGACGCTAAAGAAGTTAAAGATTCGCCTCCTAAAACTAGACAAAAACAGAATATAAAAGAACCATTAGTTGTCGAAGAAAAGGTTCATGAGCAAGAACTTCTTCCTGAACCAGAGCCTCAACCTGAACCAGAGTCTCAAGATTCTGTTACTGTCCAAGAATCATTTGCTGACTATTCGACTGCTGATGATACTGAAACGTCTCTGACTAAGGTGTCACCAAAAAAAAATAAAAAGAAGTACTACACTGGCAAACAACGCAGACGCAAGAGTACCAGGAAGAAAAATGACAATGTGTTCCTAAAAGAGGAGAATTCGTCCGTCGCTTTAGAAGGATTAAACGCCCCAGCTTTTGACGCTAGTCCACAGTCACCGGCAAAACAAGGTAATACTGATACCAATGATAACAATGGTATCGGAGGCATTAGTGTGATAAGTAATAGTTTCAGTATCGATCCTTCGCTATTTGACAATTTAGGTGATGATAATTTAAATGATAACTCTTCTGATAATAGATCTCCTGTTAAATCTCCAAGTAATTCCCCAGTCAAACTAGTTAGTAGTCCGGTTAAATCTCCAGTTAAAAGTTTATTTCAGGCTCCTGATAAAAATTTATCCGAGTCTCTTAATGATGATGTTCCTCTCTCTTCGCCTACTGGTGATGGAGGAAGCGATGTCCTTGATTTTTCTGTCAAACCAGTTAAACCCGATAGCCCGTTAAATTTAACCAAAATTGAATCAAGTAACGATGTGATCGATTTTTCAATTAAATGTAAATCTACTGATACAGTTAGTTCTGTGGTAGATTTAAGTAAACCTAATATTAATGCTAGCAATTTCGTTAAAACTCCTTTTAGTAGTGGTAAACAAATCTATACCGATCCGAAAGAATTTAATCTTGATTCATGTTTCCCTAGACCTATTTCCCCTGGTATATTGACTGTTCCTAGCTTGAATTCTGACTCACCGTTGCCTTCCATTTCATCACCGATTCCATCCGTTGATTCACCAATCCACTTTCCTCAACCTTCATCTCTCACTCCTCAATCTCCATGCATTGATACATCTCAATCTGCATCTCTTCACTCTATCAGCTCACCAGTTCCTTCTATTTCTTCCATTCATTCATCTGCAGGTGTTAGCTCTCCTATTCCAGAACTTACACCTAGCTCTGCTTTAGTTGTACCAGGTTCGCCTCGATCAAAAGATAATATTATTAATGAAATTACTGATATATTGGTCGATCTTGCTGATGAAAGCACTCCCCAAACCCGAGTTGATTTTGAAATAGACGAATCGCCTAAACTTACTCAACTTCAACCTGAAGCCATGACTGTTAAAACGCCCTCCAATTTGGACCCATCAGCTGCATCTTTTAGCGACTCTGTCAAGATAGCACCTGGAGGTACTCCTACGAAACCAGTTTCACCCCAAATTTTCTCCTCGACAGTTGATCCACAAGTCGATCCCTTTTCAACTACTCCGCCGCTGTTGCCGCCTCCAATTTTTTCTCCTTTACTATCTGGACAAAGCTTAAATTTTCCTCAAGGGAACTTAGTTCCCCCTAATCTACTGACACCCCAATTTCCGAATTTCAGTCAAATAAATTTGGCTCAATACGGCAACAACCCTCTGCTTGTAGCTAATCAGTTGCAAGCTCTACAATTGCAACAAGCTTATCAAGCTTTACAGCTGCAACAAGCTCAGCTTTCTAGCTTACAAAGAGGCGAACAGAGTCAACAAAATTCTCTAGTTCCTTATGATCCTCGGGGTAATAAAGTAGATACTGCTCCTGAACCGAACGTTAGTGATCCTAGAATTCAAAGAAGATTGAGTTCGTCATTAGAGTCGACAAGCGATAGTGACAAAATGCTTTCTGTCTATTCGTCTAATTCTAACGTTAACTTCCGTGATCCTAGACTTGCTAAGAAATTAATAGAAAATTCCATATCAGATCCTCCTTTTAGTGGAAACTTACAAATAAACCAGCTGATTAGCGAAGTTATAAAGCAAAATAATTTTGAAAATTTTTTGATGGATTCTAAAACAATGAATCAAAGTTTAGAGATTGACGAGGAAGATTTAAACTTGAATAGAAGTGATATTGATGAATTCAATTCAAGCGACGAAGCAGAAAATGACGAAGAGAAGCAGCGTCAGAATCTGTTGAGAAACAGTATTAATCGATTAATTATTTCTGATTTAAGTCCAGGTGACAGCCCTGTTCATTCAGCAGCTAAATATGTCCAAGCGGTAAAAATGGACGAAAAGAAAGATGGTTCAAGTGACGAAAGTGTTGATGAATCCAAATTTACAAGAAGTCGTTTAATACGATCACCTCCTATGATTAAAAAGAAGATAGAAGAAAAAGATGACTATGAGGAAAAGGAAAAATCTCCTGTTAAAAGACTAAGAAAGGGCGTCGATAGTGTTACGAGCAATTCAGATGCGGATCAACGAACGACAAAACGTAGAAGCAGAAAAAATGTTAAGTATTCTCAAGATAATTCTGATGAAAATTCGACCAGTGACGATGAAATAAAAGAATCGCCGCCTGTTAAGACTAAGAAGAAAGTATCCCTAACTGAATACTTGGGAAGGAAGAAGAAAGAAAAGGCCGGTGAAAAGAAGAGGTACAGCGATGATGAGGATTATAGTCCAGTCAAAAAAGAAAGAAAGCGGAAGAGCAAAAAGATAATTGATTCGGATTCTGATGACACTATAGTTTCTCAAAAGCTTAAAGATGACGATTCCGCCGAGGATATGTACGATGATAATCAACAGTATGAAAGCGATGAAAAAGACAAGACCGAATTACCCGAAGAAATCGTCCAACATTTGAACCGCGTTAGTAATATCAGGCATAGGAAATTCGAAGGTAAGGAAAAGAAAATAATTCAGTCAAAGAAAGATCCGGGTCTGAGGAAAATGAAATTCTTGGATGATCTACCAGATACAGATCCCATTTCAAAAGCTGTCGTCCCTGCTGATAAAAGTACTGAAAAGTCTCTTTCGAAAATGGATAAACACGACTTGAAATCGTCGAGAATCGTTCGCAAAACAATAACAACTGAAAGGATTGTTACTAAAAGGGTCGGAGGCGATTCTCAGTTGGACTCGGGTAAAAAATCAAAATACCATCCCGATGAAAAAGTGGTCGTTCAAGAACGAATCACTCTGAAAGTTAACAAAAGTTCAAATATGGATCGTAAAAAAGGGATAAACTTTAAGTGTGGTGTATTGAAAGAAGGTGAAATCTTAAAAGTTGTTGGTGGCAAATTAGTCAGAGTTCGTAAGAAATTATCCAATTCTGACGAAGAGATTGAAAAGGAAAGAAGTAAGCTACAAAAATGTTTGACGAGTTTCAAAATCAAAAAGAAGTCGGATGCCAAGGCAACTGTCGATGATAATCCTTATAGTGTTCTAAGAGAAGATAATTTACAAAGTGAGAAAAACGATGGTCCCAGGTATAATGACCATGAAAAATCTCATAGCTTTAGTAAAGTTCCAAACAAACGATCGTCCCTGGATGAAAAGACTGGAATTGACGCGTTTGATAAAATAAAAAGTCCAAGTATGACTAGATCTAATTCACTCGAATCTTCCGATAATGAAGTTAGACAGTCACCAATGTCTTCTAAACATTCGTTTAATCCTGTTAGTCGAGTGAGAGAACAGACTATTAAACACAGCCCGAATAGGTTTAGTCCAGCTGTCTCTTCAAGTCCTGTTGTGGCCAGTACTGGTTATAATTACCAAGACGATCCTGTATTGGCTATTGTTCGACGACCAAATTTAGATATTGCCAAACGTGATTGGAATAGTGCTTCTAATATGGCTAGGAGTGAACCTGAACCAACTAATCCTGCATTCAGTACTGATTTAGGTAGATTTATTGCTCACGGGATAAAGAACGACCCTAGAAGACGAAGTTTTGATTCAACGAAAAAGGAACCCAAATGGTATCCACCTCAGGGTAAAGATATCATAGATACAGTCAATCAGTCTGATGCTCATGGATGTCAAGAGGATACAATTTTCAGTAGGAGATCGAGCATGGATGTAGTTAAACACCCTGACGTACAATTAGCTAGGAAATCCGATTTTGAAGTCGCTAAAGGACTGGATTCAGCAGTTGCCAGACGATCTGATTATCAGGTCGCCCGAACTGCAGATATGGAACTGTCGAGACAATCTAATTATGCTGTTACTAAAGGAACCAATTCAGAAAGTGCTTGTAGATCTGATTTTAGAATTGCTAAAACAGCTGGTTTGGAAGTTGCCCAAAAGTGTGAAATGGAAGTTTCGCGATGTTCCGACGGAGAAAGTGTTCGGAAAAGTAATATTGAAGAACGAAGTGCTGATGGCATTTTTTCTAGAAGAGAAAGAGTTACAACAACAACTACTATCGAGAGAAGAACTGTCGCTACACGTGATTTCCGTCGAGATTCAAATGAAAGAAGGCAACATTTTAGAACTGGAAAATCGGAATCGTCTCATAGTAAAGATCGCGACGAAAGGTCTATTTTAGCTCTCATGCAAAGTGGTAAAATTAAAATAGGGGAAAATAAAAACCCTCCTTGGAGATCTCGAGGAGATGTTGATGAACGCTGGTCCAGTCCTCTTAGAAGTGAACCAGATAATAACGATCGGTTATCGCTGCCTTGGAAAAATGATAGTTTAGATTATGATGAAAGAGATAGCTATAACAAAGAAGGAAAGTGTAGTGATTCTGATAAATACGAAAGGCAGTCGTCTAGTTTTGGCAATAATGATTGGAAAAAAGATTGGAAGGGAAAAATACGTAAACTTGATGACAAAGGATCTGATAGATCAAGTCCAAGAAGTGATCGAAGTGATGATAAATATTCTATCCGGAGCAGAGCGCCTGAGAGAAATACTAAAAATCATGATGACAAACAATTACATCAGCGCGATGAAAGGACGTTAACCAGACAGAATGTTGGCGAGAGTTCGCCGGCGTTACATGACAAAAGGTTACCTCAACCCCTTGAGCATAGTTCTCCGCATTCTCGTGGGGAAAGCGTGCCTAATAGAAGGAAAGGAACTTCCCCGGTTGACAGAACGAGTGCTAGAAGAGACGATGAGTGTTTATACAGTCGGGATGAAAGGTTTCGTAAAAGTAAAGTCGGCTCTTCACCTCAACGTGATAAGTTACCTGTGAGGCAAGAAGATATGAAGTGGGACTCTGGTTCGCCTTCTCAACGCGTTGGAAGAGATTCTAGGAGTCGTACTGATAATACTTATCAAAGTAATGAAATGGGGGATACGAGGAGTAGAGAGAACATAGAGGATAATCAAGTTTCTGACAAACAGGAAAGGAAGTCTGATAATAGAGAGCCTAAAAGCCCTAAAAATGATAGAGAAACGTCTAGGAGATGGGATATTAAGCCTGTTACTAAAAGTGAAGAGATGTTTGACAAGCCCGCCTCATCTCAAAGTGAAAAAGGAGCTGATGGATTGGAAAACGATCTATCGTTGAAACAGAATGAAAAAATGAGTAAATCCACTGATAGTTCAGAATCAAAGGATGATGTTTTTAATGATATTGAAGGTTTGAAGGGCACTGAGACTGACATCAGTAAATCTAGTCAGAATGAATCCTCTCCAAAAGATGTGCAGTCTCAAATTGACGAAAGCTCGACAAAGACCTCTCAAGATTCTAAAGTAACTTCATCTCAATTGGGAAAGGATCGGGTAGATAAAAATTCTAATCAATCAACTAGTAAGCAAGACGAAAGACCATCAACTCATAAATTTGAAAAGCGACAATTTAATAGAAACGAAAGACCTCCGCGGTCTCTTATCAGCCAAGGTGTTAAGCCTTACAGAGGTGACAGATCTCATGAAAGACCTTATCGGGATGAAAGAGGGTCTATTAGGGATGATAGATCTTACCGCGATGAAAGATTGCCTTTCAGGGACGAAAGGCAAAGTTATAGAGATGGAAGACCTCCTTATAGAAATGAAAGAGGGTATGAAGAGGAATCACAGTACGCAAGACTACTTCATACACTCGAAGAGAGATTAACGGAATTTACCGATAGGCGAACTTACGATGATATGCTAGAAAGGCGACGCGAAGGGCCACCGTTTAATCTCGACAGACCTTACCGTCGTGAAGATATACCATCTCCTTTACTTCCTACACCTAATAGGTTTCAGGAAGAACATCAGCCATATAGACCACGATTTTCCACCCGACCACTCCTTGATATTCGGTCCCATGTTCCTCCAATAGTTAATCATCAATCCTATCCAAGACCTCGGCATCCGTGGCGATAGTAATTTATTTTTAGTTTAAATCTTAGCTATTTATAAATTTTCCTTTAGCTACTTTGTTCAGGGTCTTTCCGCGTCCCATCACCGCACTCTATTTTCTTGATATTAAGATTATTATAAAATGTAATATAAATGGTTGGTATACATGGTACAAACAATATGAAATCTACTTTTCATATGTTTGGCTGTTTAGAATTTTTCAATTCTGATCACTCTTGACTTACTAATTTTTTTTTTAAAAATGATTTTAAACCAAAAACGTCTTCAAAACGGTTCTATTTTGGTCTTATTTTAAAGATAATACTGACCAGTTTAATATAGCACAGTAAGAGTACTCACCAATTTGTAGGTCTTCTTGTTTTACTAAGTATTTGAAAATAGTACAATGTGTTAAAGGTGTATAGCAACTTTCTGGATTTCTGTGAACTTGTTTTACTCCTTACTGATTTAGAGGAAGCCCTGTTGTATAAAGGACTATCTATGGATCACTATGAAACAAACCAAGGGTTTTAGTCTAGAAGGTCTACGTTTAAGAATTTGTTTTAGATTATTTTAATTTTTCTCATCTTTGAAGTAATTTGTCTGCACTCATAATTCGAACTTAAGATATCATATAACTTAGTATAATTTAATAAAAATAGAATTTTCATTAAATAATCAAGCTAATAAGGTTTTTTGGGTTATGGCAGTAGAGTAGGATATCAATTTAAATTAGCCTGGGTTCTTACCCCTCTATGTATCCCCTCTTGGTGAAGTTAACTTCTCTAAACTCTTTTAGAAATATAACTCTAATTGGTGAGAGCCACCTACTGTGTTAAAAAGTAGTTTTTGCTTTAAAATTTTACCAATGTAAAATGGTTTTGGGAAGTTTTTTTTGGTGTAAAGATATCTTTTCCTAGTACTAGTTGACGATTGTTGTTCCACTGGCATTGTGGTTTTAAACATTAAAGTGGAAATATGTTGGTGATGCGACGTGGATTAATGTCCCTTCCTTTAAGGCCTGTATGCAGTTAAAAATTTAAGACAACATTTTGGAATATGTAATACCATTTTGTCTTATTCGCTAATGTTAAAGTTTCTATCAATTGGTTAGTGGTGTATCCTAAATGCTTACGCTTATCTATGATTTCAACAACTTAAAGATTTATACTAAGAAATTACCATAAACTACTAAAGTTCACTTTGTATTAATGAGTTACTTTCCTGCACATGACCTGTGTGACTTTTGCACTGAGTACAGTCTTATCATACCTACACTCTTTAGACTCTAAATAAATATGCCAAGTATTGTCGTAAGCATTGTGGAAACCCGAAACCGCGCCTACCATTATGTTTAAGTTACACGGTGTCATTTATTTCGCCATGTTCAAAATTTTACAAAGAGACAAATAATCAAATTAAATATGTTTGTTGTATCTTTGCCTCTGAAACACTAAAATTAACGTTATTATGAGATAAATACAAAAGTACAAAAATATAAAACTAAAAACAAGAACATTTAGCAGTGTTGTTGAGTCTTTTATTGTCAGTGTTCCCATTCTATCTGAAGGTCTACTTACACAATTATAATCATGGCTTGGTGGAAGGAAAATGCCCCTGATGATAAAATTTTAATTCCAATTTTCGACTTTATTCCCTAGTAATAAGGACCCTGTTATTTGTTTTGATTTTCTTTATCGTTGCCAAATGGTGTAACAGCTTTTAGCGAATTCGCACCATGAAAATGTTTTAATTATATTCATTTAGCTCTAAAACAAACTAAACATTACCATACAATTTTAATGTATGCTTTAGGTTAATGTTGTATCTCCTTTTTTATTTCGAAAGTGAGTAGATTTCCCTCTTTTATTTCCGATTCTCTTTCTTCTTTTAACTACTTGTTTTTGTTTTTTTTCTTTCTCCTCATTTATCAATCTATTTTTTATTTATTTTCTCTCTCCTACTTTATCTACTCTATTTTCTTTTATTTTCTCTCTCCTCTGTTTACTACTATATTTTCTTTTATTTCCCCACCTCTCTCTTTTAACAGCAGTTAAATAAGAATGGAATAAAAGAATGTATGTAGAATAATAATAGAAAATGGAGTACCATTTTCTTTCAACTTCCTCCTTCTTTTTCTACTTCCTTCTTCTCTTACAACTTCCCTCTTTTCTTTCATCCTCTTTCAACTTCTCCTTTTCTTTCATCCTCCTCTTTCAACTCTCTCTTTTTCTTTCATCCTCCTCTTCAACTCTCTCTTTTCTTTCATCCTCCTCTTTCAACTTCTCTCTTTTCTTTCATCCTCCTCTTTTAACTTCCTCCTCCTTTTCTACTTCCCTCTTTTCTTTCAACTTCTTTCTTTTCTTTTATCCTCCTCTTTCAACTTCCGTCTTCACTTACACCTTTCTCCTCCTTTAACAACTTCCCACTCATCTTTCTACTCCCTCCTTCTCTTTCAATATCCCTCTCCTTTTTAAACTTCCTATCCTCTTCTAACTTCCCCTTTTCAATTTTCTTTAGGTTTAACATTCCAATAATTTTACGGCCACTATGTGTTGGGAATATCACAAAGTAGTGAGACACTCTTAAACTTATCAAGTTTCATCCTCCTCTTGTCACACCTTTGCCGTAGCTTACACTTAACATAGACTTAGCTCGTGTACTTACAAATAGCTTTTTTCAATTTTTGCTTTGTCGGGCCTTAAATAAACTTTATTGTCTTATAAATCAATGTTTATCTCCTTTAGCGATTTATTTCAGAGGTCAAGATACAATTCATAAAAAGATTTATGGATAAATATTATTGTTAGAAGTTTTTATTTTTTTGAAATATTTTTTCTTGTAAGATATTTTTTTTTTTGGTGAAGAGTATATAATGTATCTAGAGACGACTGTTTTGCTGGTGAAACGTTAGAGGGCGCTAGACGCAGTTTGTCACTAGTACTATGTTGTCAGACAGAGACAATATGATATTTGTGTTGTACCGTCTAGTTGGTTTTTGCCAATAAGGATTATTTATGTATGTATTTATAAATGAAGACAAGTGAAAACTTGTTATACAAATACCTTGTTTCGTTGACATCACCTGGGTGAAACACAGTTGTGAACAACTGACCAATCAGTTGAATACTTGTTAGACCAATCAACAAAGCTGATTGATCCATGTAATCGGACCAATCAGCTTTGAGCATATCATTGTCTTTACTCTGGCAGTTGTCTTTACGTATATACTCCTTTTTTGTGCATAGTACACCTTTAAACCTTACTGCCAGCGCTGCCTGTCGACAGAATATAGAATAACTCTTTAAACCTTACTACAGCGCTACCTGTCGAACAGAATGTAGAACTAACTCTTTAAACCTTACTACCAGCGCTACCTGTCGACAGAATGTAGAACTAACTCTTTAAACCTTACTACCAGCGCTGCCTGTCCGACAGAAATGTAGAACTAACTCTTTTAAACCTTACTACCAGCGCTGCCGTCGACAGAATGTAGAACTAACTCTTTAAACCTTACTACCAGCGCTGCCTGTCGACAGAATGTAGAACTAACTCTTTAAACCTTACTACCAGCGCTACCTGTCGACAGAATGTAGAACTAACTCTTTAAACCTTACTACCAGCGCTACCTGTCGACAGAATGTAGAACTAACTCTTTAAACCTTACTACAACGCTACCTGTCGACTGAATGTAGAACTAACTCTTTAAACTTACTACCAGCGCTACCTGTCGACAAAATGTAGAACTAAAACCTTACTTAACCTCGCGCTACCTGTCGACAGAATGTAGAACTAACTCTTTAAACCTTACTACCACGCTACCTGTCGACTGAATGTAGAACTAACTCTTTAAACCTTACCACTGAATGTAGAACTACCTGTACGTCGACTGAATGTAGAACTAATCTTTAAACCTTACTACCAGCGCTACCTGTCGACAGAATGTAGAACTAACTCTTTAAAAACCTTACTACCAGCGCTACCTGTCGACCTGAATGTAGAACTAACTCTTTAAACTTACTTACTACCTGTCGACAGCTAACTGCTCCTTACTACCAGCGCTACCTTCGACAGAATGTAGAACTAACTCTTTAAACCTTACTACCAGCGCTTGTCGACAGAATGTAGAACTAACTCTTTATTTACATTTATACTCTTCCATACTTTTTGTTCCTTACAGTCTGGGGCCCGATGGTGATTTTGTGCGTCAATGATTTATTTACCATTGGGTCATGGGATTTACAGGACTGGAGAGTTGAGTGAGAAAAACACCGTTCTAGTGTTTCACTCCGGGGCTGCACAATTCATTAAAAATTCTGAAAAAAAGTTCCTAATAAAAGTTGGACTTATTACATTTTTTTATAACTTCAAACCTTTATATCTTGAATTCAATGAGATGTAGGTAAAAAAGAATCAGGACTAAAAGTATTTGTTTTCTCGTATACTACAACTTTTATTTGAAACTTTTTACTGAATTTTTAAAAATAAAGTAGTTATAATAATTTTAAAATGTTGCTGAGTCAGCATATTGTGCAGCCGCGGAGTAAAACACCAGACCGGTGGTTTTCTTACTCTACTCTATGGTGCTGTAAATCCTATAACCCAATGGTTTAGAATCATATGACACAAAAATCACACCCGGGCTACCAGACAATTATTGTTTTCGAATATTGTACATAAATAAGTTTATAGTATTATTTTTTAGAAAGAAGTAATGTTTACCGGTTATTTTGTAATTCTTTATATAAGAATTTTTTGTGAATTTTGTAAATAATTAAAAACACGAAAAAAAGAAATTGCATTGTTTTTAAGTGTTTATCTTGGAGAATTCAATTTTATTTTGGTTCATACATGTCGTACCTGCTGAACACTTAAGTTATTTTTTTACATTTAAAGCAATTCTATTGGTCAGTTTTGTCGCAGGGTATGTCTCCATGGTAACACTCAATCGTTTATAATTTTTTTTGTAAATATGTTATTTAATATTTTATTTATCTGAGTTAATATTTTCTTTATTAAATAATTATATTTGAATATGTACCTAAACTTTATTATTTCTTTACGTAAGAAGTTTACCATTAATTTCATTTTCCTTTATAAATAACATAACAACAAATTCATAACATATAAATGAAGTTATATGTTTTGAATTTAATAGAGTTGGGTGGTATAATATGAGGATTATTTGAGATGGAGTGCTACTCATTATATTATGTTATTAACGTAGGAATAAGTTTAACTTCATCTCAAGTTATATTTTTGAAGTTTGATTTGGTTTCTTGTAGTTCTGGGTTTAGACCCTTTGTGCATAATGGAGGGAAAGAGTTCTATTGGTTTAAGCTGCTACCCCCGATAAAGTGATATCAGAATCAACCAAGGATCTTGAATAAAGGGGGTGACGCGCTAAGTCGATTTGGCATACAAAAAAGTGACACCATCGAAAACTAAAAAACAGAATTCAGCACGAAACACACGTCAAAAACCAACTGCACATGCTTGGTACAAACTGCGTATGCTTACAATTCTTACAACAGCGCAGGTCTTAAATTTTAGAGACAAACTTACCTCTCAATGGTTTCACATTGTTTATTGCTTGAGAAGGTTATAAATACGCTTAAATTATCACTCTCTGAAGAGGCAAAGTATAGTCCAAAATTTAAAATTAAATAAGCACAAATGACTTAACAAGCACCACAAATGTAACATTTACGAGAAGCACAGAAGAAAGTTGAGAAGCAAACTCGACAACCTTGCCTCATAACCTGCGTTTGGCACTTTTTCATTATAACCATGGGGAAGGTAAGTTTGCTTCTATTTCTCTATCTCATACAACTTCCATGGGGTCAGAAATGTTCCTTAATGCGTCATCCCCTTTATTCAAGATCCTTGGAATCAACTAATAGAATGCGGTCCTTCTCTGAATTTTCCAAGCTGTCAGCTGATCTACATAATAATTGTGTTAATAGCCTATATGCTATGTTTATGAGGTGTGAGGATAAGATTGGTGGTACTTCTTTAGATAGTTACTCCCCTAGATGATTACCCCCCGAAGGGGAGTTACCTAGGATTTGATGTAGATAGTTACTCCCTTATAACAAAGTAAGAAAAGTTTAAGGGCAAAAATGTATATTAAAAACAAAAAAAAAGAAATGGGGCATTTTCATGGAAAAGGGACCCTCACACAGCGGTTTTTTCACTATAAGAACCTATGGGGCGACATTATAGACAAAACATTGAATATAATGAATTTAATATAAATAAACTGGAGGTATTCAACCTCTAATCAGGCAGGATGTGAAAATGCATGGACCCATGAGGGACCCAATTTCTATAAAAGTACCAGAAAAGGAATATTAAAAAGATTATAAAAATAAAATAAATATTATACATTAATATGTGATAAACTCATAAATAAATAGGTAAATATTCAAAATTAAAATAATAATTATGATATATACTTAAATTGATAATAAAGCAATAAATAATGTGTAAGTAATTCTAAAGAGTTGAAGTAAAAATATAAAACGCAAAACCTAAAACTAAGAGCAATATACATAGACAACAGAGAAGCATATTCGATACAAGCACAATTGATAATGGAGTTACAGAAACTTGAAAGTAAAGAGACTCTGTAAGAGAAAACTTTATTAGATCTCAATGCCGCTAGGACGAGTCAGTTATATTATTTAGATACCAAGACTTGTCGAAGGTGTTAACTACAGTTTTGGCAACCGAGGCAAAGGCGAGGGATCGAAATGAACCGAGACTTGAAATTTTCCATAAACCACTAGCTGAAGATATCTTGACAATAAGGTAAATAAAAAAAAAACATCAACCTTTATATTATAAAACTGACTGTATACAGGGTGGAACAATTCACTTGAACCAACATTAAACCATTAAAATCATGGTGAACACATGGTCCTAGACTAACGAAAATGGTCTCTACCCCTAGTAAGTCGACCACCCTGAGTTCAAATTCACCAAAAAAATTTTGGTAATTATAACTCAAATGTGGTAATTTAATTACCACTTTTCGTTTTTTATTGGTAACTTTAAAAAGTCAAATTGGACCATACCACGATATAGACTAATTTAGAAACTACAATATATCCTGAGAAATGTGGTTCTTAGAAATAGTTAAATGAAGTGTCAGATGACTATTACCGTGTGCTGCGGTAATGTGCCAACTTTGTCAGTTTGTTTTGTAATAAAAACTGAGCGTTAAAAGTTAAGTTTATTAGCTGGAATTTATTTTTATTTTTTTTATTTTATATTGCAGATTCTATTACATAATTAATATACAGTCCAATTAGTGCACTTAAACTTTAGTTTAGCAGTCTGTTTTATATTTGTGTTAAATATGACTAGTTTAAATAAAGTTATACTTTGGTCATATTACTTTGGACTTACTAGGGGTAGAGACCATTTTCGTTAGTCTAGGACCATGCTTTAACCATTTTTTTAGGTTGGCACATTTTGTTGTTCCAAAAATGCCGGTAATAATTTATGTCTTGTATGTCGATTGATAGCTTGATGAAAAATTACCGGATTTTTGTGATATTGGTATCAAATTTCTCAGGATATAATGTAGTTTCTAAATTAGTCCAGATCATGGTGTAGTCTAATTTGACTTTTTAAAGTTACCAAGAAAAAACGAAAAGTGGTAATTAAATTACCACATTTGGGTAATAATTAACAAATTTTTTTGGTGAATTTGAACTCAGGGTGGTCGACTTACTAGGGGTAGAGACCATTTTCGTTAGTCTAGGACCATGTGTTCACCATGATTTTAATGGTTTAATGTTGGTTTAAGTGAATTGTTCCACCCTGTATAATACAATTCAATAATAACCCGATAATTATTCTGCTTTTGGTAAAGAGACATGAAAGAAAAAATATAGTAACAAAAATACTTATTAGATTCATTAAAAAACAGAAAAGTAGGTTCGCTAGAACCGTAAAACAACTCTTGGTATGGAAGTAGCACTTTGTATGCATGGAGGACTTACATGAAATACATTAACTCGAGTAAGTGTAATTTTCTTTATCTCCAGACGGTGTATAATGTAAAGTTTATTGGCTAGTTTTTAAACCACCGGTTTGGTGTTTTACTCCGGGGCTCCACAATATGCTGACTCAGCAACATTTTTTTTATTTTTAAAAATTCTGTAAAAAGTTTCAAATAAAAGTTCTATTTCCAGACGGTGTATAATGTAAAGTTTATTAACTAGTTTTTAGGGAGTAAAGAAGCACTTTTCACTCCCAAGGGAGAAAAAGTTACTTTTCAGTCCCTAGGGAATAAAAAGTGTTTCTTATTATTGGGTTATTAGAGCCAATTATATCAATTTTACAGGGGAGTGGTATTTTCTAAATTTATACAGGTGATCAAACGATTTTTTTAATTTTCCCGGGGGTGGCACCCCTAAAATTTATAAGGGAGACCCGACCAAAATAAAAAAAAAAAAAATCCGTTTTAGGTCAAAAGAAGTTGTTTGGAGCAATACATGTTTTTTTAAATTTGTTGGGGGAAGCGCCCCCAAAGTTTATAAGGGGAACCCGACCCTAAAAGATTATAATAAAATACTACAAAACGTATTAAAATAAAATCAATGTCTGGAGATAACATTTTGTATGCACCTTGGGAGTAAAATGCAATTTCCCCCTTGCAATTACCTCCCTAGGCTTCGCCTCGGGTGTTAATAGTCATGACTCTCTCTCCTTTGCCTCGGGAGTTAAATACTTTAGTTCCCTCGGCTTACAGTTGGTAGGAACCAACCAACTGATCGGGAAAATAATAACATTCTTTACTCCCTTGGTACATAAATAACTATTTTTTGTTATGTTAATAACTGCTTTTCATACACATTTGTGACAATAGTCTTAGACTTTATATTAATTATTAAGTTAAAACCAAATAAAAATAGATATAGCAAGACGATCTTGGGATTTTGTTTTGGACAAGAAAAGGTTAGTTCCTCAGCCAGTTAACAGGAGCGCTAGCGTGTAATATGTTAGTTTCACCATACCAACTACGAGAATGCGCCACTGTCGTCTATTTTTCAGTAATCTACTCCTGGCACATCTCTGATTAATCCAAATAATTGCTTTATATAATAATAACCATTTTCAAGACGATACTCGTGTCGTTAAAATGTTAATTAAAAAACTTTTTGCTTACTTAGTGTGGTCAGTGTGGTCGTATTGACTTCGGACCAGTTTCATTAGAATTCAAAAAACATAAATGATCTTTTACGCGGCGAAAAATAATAACCTTGAATTTTAACGATTTTTTAAAAAATTGCTGAATCAGCAAACTAGGTTAATAAAGTCGTAACAACCTGGTATTCAATAGGGTTCTTGTCTTCCTCAAGTTTGTTTTTTGTACTAAGTTTGATTAGTTTACAAGAAGGAGAGTTTGTTTTAGAGCTGCCGCTAGATGCCAGCACCGAGTTTATCCCCAACTAACTCCTTATTTAGCAAGAGTTCTAATTCTCACTTGTTATGTTTAGTATTCAAACTAAAGAATTCTTCTTCGGTTTTTGTTTGCGAAGGATTTTATGCAAAAACTAGCCCAAAGTACCTCGCGCTAGGTGTCAACCAAAGAGACTTATTTTACTAGAGGGAGTACTAGGGGTGTATAACACAATAATAAGGGGTCTGGTTGTGAGGAAATATCCATTAGGTACCAATACAATACTTTCTCTAATTCTTCTAATATAATGAGCGCAAACTGAGCTTCAAATAAGCGCAAACTAAGCTTTAAATGAGTGCAATCTGAGCTTCAAATGAGTGCAATCTGAGCTTCAATTAAGCGCAAACTAAGCTTTGAATGAGTGCAATCTGAGCTTCAAATGAGCGCAAACTAAGCTTTAAATGAGTGCAAACTAAGCTTTAAATGAGCGCAAACTAAGCTTTAAATGAGTGCGATCTGAGCTTCAAATGACCGCAAACTAAGCTTTAAATGAGTGCAATCTGAGCTTCAAATGAGCGCAAACTAAGCTTTAAATGAGTGCAATCTGAGCTTCAAATGAGTGCAATCTGAGCTTCAAATGAGCGCAAACTGAGCTTCAAATGAGCGCAATCTGAGCTTCAAATAAGCGCAAACTGAGCTTCAAATAAGCGCAAACTAAGCTTTAAATGAGTGCAATCTGAGCTTCAAATGAGTGCAAACTGAGCTTTAAATAAGCGCAAACTAAGCGCTTTTTTCTTGTTTTTTCCGTTGTTCATCATATTTGTTTAATGTTTAATATTTTTTCTTGATGTTTAATGATTTTTTCCCAACAGTCTGTTTTAGAGGATTTACTTAGAGTGTTAATTAAAGAGGACTTAAAAGAAGGGTGAATGAAGAGGGAGGGGGGGGGTGACTTGTTGCATTCTAAACTTTGGGAGAGAGTGCCCCTTATTTAATCATCAGTATTATTGAGTGGGGTTGGGGTCAAGGACAGACCCTATTTCCAGTGCGACCAGAGGTTTATTGTTCAGTGAATTATTTGTAAATAATAAGTTGTATGCATATCAAGTATACATTTTTTCTCAAATATTAAACATTTTTTTCTTATGATTGTAATATTTTTCATTTTTGCTCGTACTAATTGAGTCGCACATGTAAACGCTAGTCTGTAGCTTATGAGAACAGTATTGTGTTGAGTCGCACATGTAAACTAGTCTGTAGCTTATGAGAACAGTATTGTGTTGAGTCGCACATGTAAACGCTAGTCTGTAGCTTATGAGAACAGTATTGGGTTCCTAAAAATCCAAAACCGTAATTTCACAGGAGAATTCCTGTGAAAATACCATAAACGCATGTTTATGGTATTTTCACTCCTGACTGATTTTTACGAAGTTTTCTGTCTGTGTGTGTGTGTGTCTGTTATCATCGTAGCTCCTAGGTAATTCTGTTATCCAGTTTAACTTGATAAAAAATGCTTGATCTTTAGCTATTAGGGGTGTTTTGTTAATAAAAAGTGTAATGGCTGGAACCGGTCTCAATTTTTCGTAAATACCTTCCTGAACAAGGATCTGCAATTCTGCCGACTCGTATCGGATGGGTGTCCCAGGCAGAACGCACTTTACAGGTCAAATTTACCACCCAAGTTAATAAAAAGTGTAATGGCTGGAACCGGTCTCAATTTTTCGTAAATACCTTCCTGAACAAGGATCTGCAATTCTGCCGACTCTTATCGGATGGGTGTCCCAGGCAGAACGCACTTTACAGGTCAAATTTACCACCCAAGTTAATAAAAAGTATAATGGCTGGAAACGGGTTTAATTTTTCGTAAATACCTTCCTGAACAAGGATCTGCAATTCTGCCGACTTGTATCGGATGGGTGTCCCAGGCAGAACGCACTTAACAGGTCAAATTTACCACCCAAGTTAATAAAAAGTGTAATGGCTGGAACCGGTCTCAATTTTTCGTAAATACCTTCCTGAACAAGGATCTGCAATTCTGCCGACTCGTATCGGATGGGCGTCCCAGGCAGAATCTTTGGCCCCTAAAGTGCGTTCTACCTGGGACACCCATCCGACACCAGTCGGCAGAATTGCAGATCCTTGTTCAGGAAGGTATTTACGAGAAATTGAGACCGGTTCCAGCCATTACACTTTTTATTAACAAAACACCCCTGGGCTCTTGGTCTATATAGTTGTAGTATGCGGAAAATAATTGATTTTATACTGAAGGTAAAAATGAAGAATTTCTATATACCGTATAGTCCAAGAGCCGTACCGGAAAAAATACGACTCATTTTGTATTTTTTTTTTCCAAAAATATCCTTTATTTTATTGTAAATTACAATAATTATTATACATGTATAATAATTAATTTATTACTTCATATGTGAGTAAATTATTGTAAATTTACCATTACCATTATTACTTTAAACCAAATATTTCTGAAAATATACTTTAAATTATGATGAAAAACATTTAGTCTGCCCATCCAGAGTGGAGACCTTCATATGAATGCGCATGCTCTAAATTTTAGAAAATCCCACAAATTTCAGTTTTCTTGAAATAAGTGGTTCCCTGTGGGTCGTGTGCAAAACATGAAGAGAATATTTTATAAAGGTGATAAAATTTTCTGCTAAACGAGTGTTTAATCATCAAAATCGGATAACTGCAACCAGAGTTATGGCACTTTTAAAAACAATAAAAAATGGTTAATTTATGCTGTCAGCGAATATTGGCTATTTTCGCATTTATTTGGCCATTTAACAAATGTCATAACTTTAGTTGTATTTATCCGATTTTGACGAAAAAACACTCGTTTTACAGGCAATTTTATCAGCTTTAAAAAAGCTCTTTTCATGTTTTGCACACGACCTACAGGGAACCACTTATTACAAGAAAACTGGAATTTGTGCGATTTTTGAATATTTTGAGAGAGCGCATTCATATGAAGGGCTCCACTCTGGATAGGCAGACTATGCTTTTCCTTCATAATTTAAGGTATATTTTCAGAAAAATTTGGTTTGAAGTAGTACAAAATGAGTCACATTTTTTAGGTCTGGTTCTTGGACTATTAGGTAAATACAGTACTACGTAATAGAGCTAGTATATCTATGGTTTTTGTTGGCTCAAAAAAGTTAAGCAGCATTGAGCGAAGTCAGTACCTGGATGGGCGAAAGCAGAAAAATATTGACCAACGATACAAATGAGGAAAAGTAAATTGGAAAATAAAAAAGTACATAAAGCAACAAAAATGTTATATTTAAAAAAATAATGAAAAAAATATATATTACTCGTATATTAAGTCACAGTTAATAAAATAGTCACAATGTTCAAACAATTAACAACTCTATTACATAGACTCCATGAAAAAAGTAATTTTAATAGACGATTACATTCATAGAGATATATAACTAGAGTGGGCATAGCCTATATTATTACGTTCAGATCCCTGAAACATGTTTTTGAGGCTTTGTGTTACCTCATTAAAACCTCCTCTATGAGGTTAAGGTTATAATAAATCAAGTTTCGTCTGCTTTTCAAACAGAAAAGCAGTTGTTGTGTTTTGTTTAGTATTATAGACGTTCTACTGTAAAGTTAATGAGATTTCGTACTGTTTATTTGATTGTATTAATAGTCGAAGATGTTCAGGTTACTTTATCCATGTTTCAAAATTAATCTGATAAGGCCCCGCTAGTAATATATCTCTATGATTACATTAATGTTTGGAAGACTTAAAGGCAACACTGCTAGAGATATGAGCTGAGATTTGCGCCACCTCTAGAGGGATTTACTACTAGAGGGAGGTTACATAGCCTATCTCAATTTATTAAGAAGCATGAAATACCTCTTTAAGGGGTCTATATAACCTTTTGTAACCCAAGGGCGGATCCAGCTTCTATCTCTTGGGAAGAGGGCTTTTATATATAAATATATATATATATATATGTGTGTGTGTGTGTGTGTATATATATATACATATATATATATATATATATATATATATATATATATATATAATATATAATATATATATATATATATATATATAATATATATATATTATATATATGTATGTATGTATGTATATTGTGTGTGTAATACTATACATATATATAATGTATATGGTAATACCATTGTACGCTCAAAAATGACGTCTACCCATGGAATGATAAGAACTGTTGTATATTCCCTTTAAGTAAGTCTCTCTGTATGGCAAGAAGGGTTAGTTCCAGAGCTGCCGCTAGAGGCCAGCACCTTATAGCAGCGTCTTCTCGCTAGATCTCCCCCACCTTCTGTATGATTCTCTTATATACCTTCTGACATTCTACATCTATTATAATCTTTATAATAGCCACGATTTTTTTCTGTTTCTAATTAGTGGTAAGAATTAAATATATTTTTAAATTTATTTTTAAATATTTACAAAATTTAAATTGTTTTTTACTGACGAACTAAAGTTGTAGATTTGTTTATTGATTGTTGAAGATTTGAAAAGTTGAATTTGTAGATCTCCGAGAAAAAAGGGGTTTGTTTGGGACGCAAACATTGACTTTTTATTAAATAGAGCTATTTTGTTTTAAAACCTTCCGTCCATGAAGGGTCCCTGTTAGGTTAAACTTTATTAATCCTGTATTTAAACTTTATTTATTTCATATTCGACATTTTATAAATTATTTGTGATGTTACAAAACTATTAAAAACAAAAAAAAATCTGAAATAGAATAAATAAAATAAATCGGGTTCGGGGTACCTCGAAACTTTTCCTCATTGCTTCGGACTCGCTTCGCTCGTCCTTAGAAGTGCAAGAATTGCTAAGTTGTTAGGTTAGAACCAAATTGTAAGGCAGCATTGCAGACTATCCCTCATATTTACCTTGTTAATAATTAACTAAAGTATCGTAGATATAACCAAAAAATATAGACAGTACAGTAAGTTTTCTATTTACTATCACATATTTAATTTTTTGATGAAAACATTTAGCTGTTTCACAGTTTAAAAAACATATTGCACACATTTATAATATTTTTGTAGAGTGTGCATTTCTAAAGTCAAGTTATTATGAAATAAAGCCGGGGTTGAACCTGAACGGCCATCATCAGTGCTACTGGAATGAGTCTAAATTACTTTTTAACTAGTTTTTGTTTCCAAAGCCGATATGGTGTCTTTACATGACTTGGCTGAAGAGACCTCCTAAAAAGTTTTATATACTTTTTATTCTATATATATATATATATATATAATATATATATATATATATATTTCTTGCCTTATATACCTACTGATATTATATATACTCTGACTCATTGACACCGAGTCAATGAGTCAGAGGACTCATTAAAATCATTCAAGTCAAATGATGATGACCATTCATGTTGGAACTTAGTTTTGTTTTATAAAAACAACTTAATTGTGGAAAGGCCACCTATATTTATTTTAAAGTTTATTCCACATCTCAGGATTTATTAAGTGTATTTTCTTTGTACATGGATCTAATTATTTTTTAGGAGTCATCTTTGTCTTTTTTGAGATATGGATGGACCAATACAAAATTTTCCGGATTGGGAGGGGGGGTTGTGATAAAGAAGAATCGATTCTTCTTTAAGACAACATTTTGTATTTGTTGTTTGGAGATTTCAACTTTACTTCATCCTGATTTGAACAATTCAGCCCTGAAATGTTCTGAGGACGGGGGGGGGGGGTTACAAATTTGGGATCTTTGGGTTTTACCAGACATGGCATTTTTTAACGGGATTCATAGGACTGCCTAGGGGGCATGCAAAATCGTTGGCGAAGTCAGGCATGTTAGACATGGGACCTTTGACTCTGAATTCTCCTGGAGAGTGGAACCCAGTCTTGATTCTGTTCCTTAGCGACTCGTCTCTGAAACAAGTTAAAACATAACTTTGTTTACATAAACAATTGTAAACAAATGCGTCGAAGAGCGGTCAGGAAATAAACAAAAAATTAACTGTGGTGTAGTGGCTTATTAGTCAGATTTTCATTCAAGGAAAGCCTAAAATATCTTCAATTGAGATAAACCAATACGCAACTTAAGATCAACTCTTTCCCACTTATTATCTTGCCTCTTAAGATAAACTATTTCCCCACTCATTATCTTGCCTCTTAAAATGAACTATTTTCCCACTTATTATCTTGTCTCTTAAGATAAACTATTTCCCCACTTATTATCTTGCCTCTTAAGATCAACTATTCCCCACTTATTATCTCGCCTCTTAAAATCAACTATTTCCCCACTTATTATCTTGCCTCTTAAGATAAACTATTTCCCCACTTAATATCTTGTCTCTTAAGATAAACTATTCCCCACTTATTATCTTGCCTCTTAAGATCTACTATTTCCCCACTTATTATCTTGCCTCTTAAGATCTACTATTTCCCCACTTATTATCTTGCCTCTTAAGATAAACTGTTTCGTCACTTGAGATAATCCATCTCCCCACTTAAAATAAACTATCTGGTCACTTGTGGTCCGGGAGCCCAGGCATGATATTCTTTGTCATACAATGTCTGAACCATCGGGTTGTAGGATTTACAGGACCATAGAGTAGAGAAAGAATCGATTTAAAGGGAAGTTCACTAACTTTTGTCTGACGCTCTCGTGTACCTTCTGACATTCGATACCTATTATAGTCTTATTCGCCACTTGAGTTGAGATATTAAATTTAACCAAATAATATGTTACCTGGTGACCATGCACCACGATGACGCTGCACTTAACCAGAACATCTGTTTATTATCAAACTTTTGAAGACCTGGTAATCTCTGTTCTGGTCCTACCTCATCTCTCCACTTAAGATAAGCTTTGTAAGCTTCCTTGATACCTCCGTTATCAGCAATGTTCTCTCCTTGCGTGTTGATACCATTTAGCTGAAAGCAAAACATTTTTTGTTAAAACATACTTCGTTCTCACTCGGGGTTTGGCGGGGGTTTAACCCCGTGTTCTACCCTTTGTTCACTCCCCTAAACTCCAACTGTTCACACGGTATTGTTTAACTTATAGTTTAGACTCTACCTCGATAAAAAATGAGTGCAAACAACAACTACCGGAAGGTTGAAAACGGGTTTGAAACCCTTTTCAAATCCTGCGTGTGAACAAAGTAACAATATGCCAGGGATACGAAAAATTCAGAGCCCCGCGGACCCCTATATAGTAGGTAAATGATACTTGTCGGATCCCTATCCTTCTGCCCCCCCCCCAAACTTAAATATTCAATAAACTTCTTGATTTTACCATTATAAATTTAATAACTTTAGTGCTTTTCTACTGTTATAAATTGTAATAACAATTAAATTGATTGAAGACTTAGACCTTTTAAAAAAAAATATTAAAAAAATGATGAAGAGCTTTCGCTAGGGACCCTGAGCTTCTTCAGTTCTTAAAATTGAAAAAAATAAATAAAAAAGTTTATAAATTAATAAAATGTTGAATGTTTTTTTGTCGCGTGTTTTTTCCCCTTTCAAAAGGAGAGACACTCAAAATTTCAAAAAAAAAAAATACTTGACACACACAACAACCAAATACTTGACAATTCAAACCTTACGGCCTTATCAGAACATATGACCAAACTTGACCACCGACCAATTTCGGTGGTTTATTTTTTCATATAGAGAATTTTAGAAATGCTCTATATGAAAAGTTGACAAAGACAGTATAAACAAAAAACAAGACATTAACAATCTCAACAATATTTATTATAAAATTATCTTAAATTCTTAATTTTTCATTTACCCTCCCTTTTTTGTAATTTCATTTTAAATTTATTTATTTACTTAGACACGTGACATAAAAAAAAAACATTCAAAAATTTATTAATTTTCAAACTTTTTCATTTTTGTAAATTTCAAGAACTAAAGAAAAGCGAAAGCTCTTCATCAATTTATTTTCAATATTTTTTTTAAAAAAAGGACTCAAGTCTTCATCAATTTATTTTCAATATTTTTTTTAAAAAAAGGACTCAAGTCTTCATCAATTTATTTTCAATATTTTTTTTTAAAAAAAGAACTGAAGTCTTTATCAATTTAATTTTTAATATAAATTTAGGCTTATACAATTCACAACACGAATGATCTTGAAAAAGAGAATTTTGATGAGTTTGTTAGTTTGATTTATTAGCCTTAATCATATTTAACAGTCGATCAAATCCCTGAAATAGATTGGGCACTTATAATTTCACTGTAAAACCACTTTTACAAAAACTAATTTCAAATAACATTAATTTTGTCTTAATTTTTACTTCTCCTCATTTATACCGTAGGTATATAGGAAAAGAAAAAATCCGAAACCAGGATGACACCGGAATTACCTATTTAAGGTGTTTTAAAATGGGAGGTAGCCGGAAGGCTCAAGATAACCCTAGCCTGAAGTAATGTGAATAACGGTTCCAGGCTAGGTTTAAGGAGTTTCGCGGAGTGAGTTTTAGTTGGTATGAGGCAGACCCTGAGTCCAACACTGTTGACAGACCGCTGTCTTCGTGCGTAACATGCTGTGACATTGACGTATTCTTTAAGCATTTCTTGCTTTTTGAGTACAGCGCAGGTTCTGTGCTCTGTCAACCAAAAGACAGCATTTTTTTTTTTGAAAATGCCATGTCTTTCATTAGATGACAGTCTTGACTTTTTTAAGTCTTGAATGCATATTGTGTCATATTTTTTTTATAATATGAAACACTACGCATTCAATTATACAAACTTGACCCAAAAAAGCAGTTTGTTTTGGAAAAAAGTTATCATAGCTGACAATTTATTTAAATCGTCAAACTTTTATCAAAGAACTATTATGATCCATAGCATTACGTAATTAACTACTTTAACTCCACTTAATTCATACTTCCCGAACAAATTTAAAGCAACACTTAGTTGGATTTTTATAAGATACAACAATATTCCTTCTTAAAAAGTAAATAAATAATTTTTAAAAATAAAAAAATACGATATCAAATAATAAAAACAAATAATAAAAGTCAAAACATAACCTGACTTTCAGTGTTGCCAGAGTAGGGATTTTTTTTTGTTACATAAAAGAAGGGATTTTTTTATTAAAAAAAAGAGGGTTGAAAGCATTGAGATTTTGGCGGGGTGTCAATTGATTTTAGCCGTGTGTCGTATTATAGTGTATATATGCTAGAAAGTTAAAAATTTGGGAAAAACCAGTTTATATGTTTAGTTGGCATATTCGTAAAGTAATTTTTTAGGGCGCCACTAACCCGCAATAATGACACAGTGAAAAATGTTGCCATCAATTCGAGATTTAGCACTCATGTAGCCATGTATAGGACAGCGAAAATTTCGAAAAATCATAAAACGCGGAAAGATAATGCGATCGGATTGAAATTTGGCACACTTGTGGCTATGTATAAGACAAATATGTGAGCCAAGTTTCATCTCATTATCAGCATTAGTTCAATTTTTATGGAATGACTTGTGTACATTTTTTTAAAAAAATGTCAAAAATAACGCAATGGACTTGAAATGTTATACAAGTATATACTTTCACGTAATTAATGAGTACACCAAGTTTCGTTTCAATACGATAACTATATCCATGATTTTTGTTGGATCATAAAAGTTAAGCAGCATTGAGCGTGGTTAGTGTTTGGATGGGTGACTGCTGAGAATGAAATGGAAGTATTTACTATCAGAGGATAAGCGAAGCGAGTTCGAAGACGTTTCGGTATAAATTTAGCGAATTGTAATTTTTGATTATTCGTAATCGCTTATTCTCTCTCCAAAGTAGAGAGAATTAGAGTGCCTATATAACAGAGTGAAGCCATTGGATCAAAAATGGCGGCGGTCCGACATCTTTAACTGCAAGAGATAAGAAGAAAAAGAAGAATATAGAGCCCCTATATCTAAATATAAAAATCTTTTTTACTTTACTTAATAATTTTTGCATTGAATTTTTATTCTTTGATCTTTTTATTACAGATTTTCATTTTGAAATTATTTTAATAATGCTTTTGAAGAAATATAATTATTTATTGTGTTTAATTAAGTTAAAGTATTTAATTAAGTAATTGTGTAAACAAATTTACGTTTAGCACAATTATTTAAGAAAAACAATGGCAATAAAATACGAATACCACAATGCAACTAATATTTGCATTAAAAAATGTCTTTGTTCATAAAAAACAGTTTAAAAAGAAAATTTCACAGCCGATAACAAATGCAACGAACAGGAAACTGAAGCTTGTAGGGTAGAATAACCTGATGTTTTGCTGCATAACGGTAACCTAAACAGGGAAGGGATTGATCCAAGAATCGACCAATAGCTTTTGAGCAGCCCTATGGCTTCACTCTGTTATATAGGCACTCTAGAGAGAATAAGCGTAGCAAAACCGGATATGATGAGGAAAAGTTCCGAGGAACCCCGTACCCGATTTTTTAATTTTGTTATAAAAGACGGAAATTAGAAATGCGCTGATTTTAAAAGAATAGATTTAAGTTTAAACTGATTAATTTATGTATGACTCAACTGAATGTAAAATTTATTTAATGATTTCTATCGAATATTTTAATTATGGATTTCCTAATTAATTAATTAAATTTCTTTAAAAATTTAAAGCTAAAAAAGTTTAAACTAAAAGCGGGAATACGAATAGAAAGTTGTACCAACATCAAGGACATGTCCTCAATACAAATCTATTTTTAGATTTTTATCCACACTTATTCTCTACCCCGACAACACTGCTTTTACGTAAAATAACCTTACAGAAATTAAACCTAAATATATTTTTGCTTGCTGTTTTGTCGTGATTAATTAATTATTTATATGGATTTTAAATTAGTTTGGTGTTAAAGTAATTATTTGTTGTGTTCGTTAGAGTTCTAAATACGGTTATTAGAGTTTGATAGTTGTATTTGTTAAGAAATGGCGGAGTTACTTTTAGACAGTAATATCCGTAGTTGGGTTTTCTTGCCTATTGTTATTATAACATTTCTAGTTGGGATTGTACGTCATTATGTTTCGCTGTTGAGTGCATCGAGTAAGAAAACTGAGATAATCCAAGTGCAGGACAGCCAGGTTATGATGAGAGCGAGATTGCTGAGGGAGAATGGTAAATACTTACCGAGGAGTAGCTTTCAGATGAGGAGATTTTTTTTTAATAACGAGGAGACCGGTTACTTTAAAACACAGACTCGAACCAGCTCGGGTCAGAACCCTATGACTGACCCCAGTGTAATGACAGATATGTTAAAGGGTAACGTTACCAATGTATTACCTATGATTGTCATAGGTGGTTGGATAAACTGGATGTTTAGCGGGTTCGTAACGACTAAAGTTCCGTTTCCTTTGACGCTACGTTTCAAACCCATGTTACAACGAGGAGTCGAATTGGTTTCTCTAGACGCAGCGTGGGTCAGTTCGGCATCGTGGTATTTTCTAAACGTATTTGGATTGAGAAGTATTTATACTTTAGTGTTAGGCGAAAATAACGCGGCAGATCAATCGAGACAGTTTCAAGAACAAATGTCTGGGGCAGCTATGGCCGTACCCCCTGATACAAAACAAGCTTTTAAAGCCGAGTGGGAAGCTCTCGAAATCTATGATCATAAATGGGCTCTTGAAAGTAGTAATGAAAAACATCAGAATTCTATTAGATCGCATTAACTCTTACTTGTATCTGACTTTTATTTTTGTAAATATCTCAGCACCAATAAATAAATCCCTCATGACCATGTAATTCCAAGTATATATACCGGGTAGAACATTTAAGATGCACCAATTTCAATTTATTCAATTTCAATTTATTAGTTTACTATACTACGTTATGCAATTTGTATGTACACACAGCGTATTTAACAGGTGATTGTATTCCACATGCATTTATTAAGATACAGATCTAGCACTGTATTTGTTTAGTAGATCGAGTGACTTTACATAATAAGTGATTCTGCCAAAACATCGCTTCTTTTTTAGTAAACATTCACTTTGGGTTATAAGGAAGTTTAAAACAAAAAATATATTTAATTAAATTGTGATTTCTTTGCGTAATAATAAAGTTACACTAAAAAAATAATATTTCAAAAGTTATTTGTTGAAAAACAGTAGTATTAAAAGTATATTAAACTATAATGTTAAACAGGAATAAGTGAAATAAAAGTTCGACGAGGTTAGCTGTTAAATATGATCGCCTCTGAAGGTACATACAGTGTATGAGGGGATACATTTAGTTTCCATCTCCCTAGTTCTAGTGTATCTGACTGGATTCTCTCCGCATGGTTTATGCAGCGTATGGGGTCGCCCCCGGGGTCTGGACACATCAATGTCTAGACACTATAATTGTGTCAATCTTACGCAGAATCAGTATAAGTAGAGTCACTTGACCGATTTTTGTCCTGTACAAACTTGTCGTCATATCGACACATGGGATGGTTTAACAATGTCTTGACATGTGATTGTGTCTTGACACACAGACAGTGGCAAGTTCTGACGTAGTCACGAAACCACAATGTCACGACACTAAATAACGTCGAAACTTTTCCTTAGTCTCAATATTAGTTTGTATCGACACTTTACTTTAACTGAATCATGTGTCGATGTTATGTCTTGTCGAGACATTGATGTGTCGATACAACATACAATCCTGCCACAGTGAAAATATTAAAAATAAATGTATCCAGACTCCATTATTATAAGTACATGACTTGTAATACTGAAAACATAATTTTGTAAAACACTTGAATTAAAGTTTTCCCAGAAAACTCACTATAAATTATGTTGTTTTTTTATTTATTAAAGATATTTGTTAATTTATTTGATTTATATTATTAAATGTTTTTTTTTGTATAAACCTATTGAGTTTTCTTTATGTACCCAAGAATACTTTGTATGCTGGCAATTCTGTTTGTGCTTATAAATCTATGGAAGTGTACAGTCTATCGTTTAGTTTAAAAATCCCCAAGGTCATAAGTATTTTGGGGATTGACCAATCAGAGAAGCCGCTGCCAACCTCTTACTTAAAAAGAGAAAACAAAATCCCTACCACAATAACCGCTGTAGAGAAAAAACCTTCTTCCCGGCAATCGTTTACTTTGTTTGTGATTCTTCTTTTGATTACATCGTTTTGAAAACTACTTTCAAATTAATCTTAAAAATGATATTTAAAAAAAAATACACAAAAGAAATGTAAAAAAAACATTGCCAAGAAAACATGGGTAAAATAACCTGATTTGTTTACATAGTTTTTTCCCGCTCCCTTCTTGCAGAGATTTTTTTCTTAAGAATCAGTGGTGTCTAAACTGACCTGTCAAGATTTTTAAACTAAACGATAGACTGTAAATTTAATTTGGTCTTTAGAGTGGGTTATCAGTGTGTTTTATGGAGAGCCAAAAGTGAGCTTAAATTACTTGAATGGAAAATTAAAAGTAATCAGAAGTGTTCTGTGTAAGTTTAAAGACGACGAAGGTGGTGCGAAGCGGTACGGCTAGTCACAAGTATAACTGTACAAAGTATTAAAATTTAATTTCAAACTGACTGTGAGCAAAAAGTGGTAATTTAAGACACGCCCACTCAATTTAAAGGTAAGTCCTGCGCTAGTGTCAACCGGAATCCGACAGTCTTACTGTTTAAGTATTTATAGTCTCTGGGGTGGCCCAGAACTCAATTGAAAACCTGATTGTTGTTATATCATTAACCCATTGTTGTAATGTCATTGTCTCAGTTTGCTGAGACAGAAAATTTTTAAAACAATCAGTAAAATTAAGAGTTAAAATTTTTTGTCATGTAAAAAGGTTTTTTTTAAGTGCTTTGATGGTCTCATTTATTAAATTGAAAAATATAATTTGGAGGATATGATCAAAAGAGATTATTTTTTATTTTTCCTTATTTACACTGTAGGTATATTGGTAAAGTATTGTGTTTGCAAAAAAATCCGAAACCAGGATGAAACCGGAATATCAGGTGTTTATAAGACCTCCTATGTAGTTTATTTTAAAGTTGTCTGTCCATATAAGTGTGTATGTGTCTGTTATCATGGTAGCTCCCAGTGTATTTATGCTAGAGAGTTGAAACTTTGTAGAAAAATCAGTCCATAGCTGTAGTTGTGCTATCCGGATGCTAATTTGTATCTACTCCTTGTATTGTAAGTTCTACATACAATCTTCTTATCTCACACTGTAAATGTACTTTTACTCCCTAGGGAGGAAAAGTGAAAGTGTTGCCAACTTGACAGAATTTTTTAGTAAAATTTTTAGGAATTTTAGGCAATTTTTAGGATTTTTTGCGGTGTTATGTTGGTACTACGGGTAGAATATACAATATACACACTTTTTTTTTTTTAAATTCCAGAGGAAATAATTTCCTAGGTACTTAGACCTCGTATGTGGGTCCATTGTACCTGACACACGCTAATGTTTAAATTACAAATATTATTACCCATTATTCTATTGACAGCTTACAATAAAATAATGTGAAGATAGTGGCTTTATTCTCTCTTCATCAGAGTAATTGACATGGTAAAAATAAACTAAACTAACACAAGAACAATTAAGGAGCTGAAGAATGTATTAATAGTTGTTAGTATTAGTTCTATAGTCGTAGATAAAATTTAATATGCAACAAAGGATGAAAGTTTCCAGCTCTCGTATTATCTCCCTCGTCAAGCCTCGGGAGCTAACTAGTTTATTTCCCTCGGCCTACCGGCCTCGTGAGCTAATGAAGTTTCCTCCTTCGGCGCTGCCTTAGGACGAAACTTTAACTTGAGCTGTAAAACTTACTTTCATCCCTTGTTGCATAAATAACTATTTATGACGTCATTAACCCCCAATAATGACTCAGCGAAAAAATGTTGCGATCGGGATTGAGATTTAGCACGCATGTAGCCATGTATTAGACTAATATATGTGCCAAGTTTCGTTTCATTATTAGCACTAGTTCAATTTTCATTTGATGACTTGAGTACGTTTATTAAAAAATCGGAAAATAATTTAAAGTTTAGAAACATGAAATCAAATTTGATGGGTTAGAAGTTAAAACAAATTTAACAATAAAACCTCATAACAAATATACATAAAGACAACAAATATACTTTAATGAAACGTTTAAACAAATAAACACCAAACACTACTTACACTCGATTATTTTTATGAGTTATTTTTATCAAGGGTTATTTACTAAGACAAAATCAAAATAGTTAGGTATATAAAGATGGCAGTGGTGATGTTTAATGCAATGCATAGTGGATGACATCCAATGCCTTACAAATCTAATCTAGTGATAGTGAATAGGGAGAGGTGAGATCATCTTGCAAGTAGGCCACGTTGTTGGGTCCTTTTTGCTAACTTAGATAGAAGATAGTGTAATACCTTGGGTCTTATTGCAAGGATTTTACGTCTAATCCACAGAAGAGCCGTGGATTTATTATAAGCTTCTATAAGGCGCGGTCGAATATCCACGGCCAGGGGGGGTTAACTTAAATGAGGAAAAGTTTGGACTCGATTATCGCAAGCTACTAAAAATAACGCTGCGGCGGACCGGTGCGGAGAACTTATGAACTAACCCCAATAGCTTTCCAAAAATGACTGATTATATTTTTATATTTAAATTTATGAATACCATGACAATTCTTGGTTATGACAGCTACATTTATTATTATTATAAAATTGATTGTTTTCTGTATGTATTTTTCACAAAAACGGTTCACCGTTGCATGTTATGTATTTCCAAAATTCAGAAACTAAAAGTAAATAGAAACCTTTTTAAAACTTCCAGAGAACGCTAATGATGGCAGATAAGTATATTTCATTTAATTAATTTATTGATTTAGTCGATTTTATCAGGTAATTACATTTAATCACATGTGCGCATCTCGCCGATGTAATTAAAATACAGGCTGCATTAAATGCCAAAATCTATATTTTAGCGCGTGTAAAACTTTAGCCACTATTTCATTATTACCTGATTGAATCAATTAAATTAATAAATTGCTTAAATGAAAAACTTAAAAATAATCACAAGTGTTCTGTGTATGATTAAAGTGGTAGGCTTAGTTAGAAGTATAACTATACAAAGTATAAAAATTAAATTTCAAACTGACTGTGGGCATAAAGCGGGAAATTAAGACACGCCCACTCAATTGAATGGTAGGTCCGTCGCAGCGCTAGTGTCGACCGGAATCCAAATTTTCCCACCATTGAGTCGACAGTCTTACTGTTTAAGTATCTATAGCAGAGACTATAGATACTTAAACAGTAAGACTGTCGACTCAATGGTGGGAAAATTTGGATTCCGGGCGACACTAGCGCGGCGGGGGACCTACTTTTCAATTGAGTGGGCGTGTCTTGATTTCCCGCTTTTTGCCCACAGTCAGTTTGAAATTTAATTTGTATACTTTGTATAGTTATACTTCTAACTAACCCTACCACTTTAATCTTACACAGATCGCTTCTAATTATTTTTAAGTTTTTCATTCAAGTAATTTATTAATATAATTGATTAAATCAGGTAATAATGAAATAGTGGCTAAAGTTTACACGTGGTAGAAGATAGATTTTGGCATTTAATGCAGCCTGTATTTTAATTACATCGGCAAGATGCGCACATGTGATTAAATGAAATTACCTGATAAAATCGAATAAATCAATAAATTAATTAAATGAAATTTACTTATCTGCCATCAGTAAGGTTCTTTGGAAGTTTTAAAAAGGTTTCTATTTACTTTTAGTTTCTGAATTTTTGAAATACAGAACATGCAACGGAGAACCGTTTTTGTGAAAAATACATACAGAAAACAATAATTTTATAATAATAATAAATGTAGCTGTCATAACCAAGAATTGCCATGGTATTCATAAATTTAAGTATAAAAATATAATCTGTCATTTTTGGAAAGGTATTGGGGTTAGTTCATGAGTTGTCCGCACCGGTCCGCCGCAGCGCTATTTTTAGTAGCTTGCGATAATCGAATCCAAACTTTTCCTCATTTAAGTTAACCCCCCTGATCTATAGTCTCTGTCCACGGCCTTCTAGAACATTGGATCACCAACAAACTTTTTTTATAACTTTTTTTCAAAATTTTCAGTAATTAGCCGGATTTGTGATAAATGAAGCCTATTTCCGTAATCTGCACGCTCTTTTGGTTAATCTTAAAGAGTATTTACATTCACTCAACGATTTATTTTTAATCTAACTTGGTACATACATAACTACTGTTAGATGTCAATGTTAACAAATATGACATGTCAAAATATAACACAAAATATTGACGTCTGACAGTAGTTATGTATGTACCAAGTTAGATTAAAAATAAATCGTTGAGTGAATGTAAATACTCTTTGAGATTAACCAAAAGAGCGTTACGGAAATAGGCTTCATTTATCACAAATCCGGCTAATTACTGAAAATTTTGAAAAAAAAATTTGTTGGTGATCCAATGTTCTAGAAGGCCGTGGATATTCGACCGCCCCTTATCTTTAATTAGAAACAACACGTGCCCTACTGCTCTCGAAACCATAAAGCAGTAACATATATCTATATATTTTATATAAACTACTATTGAGGGTCCTTAAGTTTGTCTAAATTCAAGTTCATATAGAGTTTGGGATCTTTTACAAGTATCTGACATCGCACAGGTTCGGAACCACCAGCTTAATGTTCCTTTCAACAGATGGCACGTGAAAGTATTTAAATCTCTGGCATGAAAATCCCAAAAGCCTCAAACAGGATCGAACCCGGACTGCCTGGGTAACCTAACCATTACTCTACCAAGATCAATCAGTTTGAATATTTACTTGTATCCACTCTGTCTACATCATTATCTACTCTGTCTACATCATTATTTACTCTGTTTTCATCACTATCTACTCTGTCTACATCATTATCTACTCTGTCTACATCATTATCTACTCTGTCTACATCATTATCTACTCTGTCTACATCATTATCAAAGCAAACATTGTTTGCCTGATAACAGTATCTTGTTAAACCATTGTAGCAAATTAGACCAATCAGTTTGATCATTTATAGTCTAACACAAAAAATGCCAGGGAGCCAATCACGGGTTATTCCTGGATGTTAAACCACGCTCACCATTTCAAATTTAACCAACCTCATTGGTTCCTAAAAACACTATTTTCCTGCGCTGTCAACTGATTTTGCCATGTAACATAGTTGTATGTTCTCTGATGGGAAAGCTACCCTATTCTAGGGTGCCTGTATATATCCAGGCACTTTACCCTAAACTAACCTTATAATAAATGTTTTATCGCCACTGACATCTCTATGTACTATATATTTTTAAGAGCTTAGAATAATACTATATATAGAAGTAGCACTACTGATAACACGAAAGGCGGTTCATTGGTGGACTTAAGTAATGCTGCCACCCTAACAATATACAATTTTCTAAAAAAAGTTGGCAATACTTCCGGTTGCTGAATTATTATGTTCTATTATTAATTATTGATTGATTATTCATAAAATACTAATATAAATATCGGTGCATTACAATATTTAAAGCATTTTAAATTGTAGTTTAACGTATTTATTAAAATTATATAAAAAGTAGTTCTCGTCAACTAAATGTAGATTATTGTATTCCGCCACCTTTTTGCCATCTAAGACCGGTTTTATTAAATACTCAGCAGGTGTTTTAAGTTATTATATTTGTTTTTTACGACCTTTCTCCATTAATAGATATGTATGACATATTTAAAATAATGTTTTGTTGTTAGGGTGGTACCCCTACTTAAGTGCACTAGTCAACCGGCTTTCGTGTTATCAGTAGAATTACATTGTGTTTACGGCCCTGTGCTCCGTCTATATATAGTATTATTCTAAGTTTATGAGTAATACAAAACACCACATGGAATAAAGTGCTGTCCAAATATTTACAGATCATGTTCTACTTACAAGGGAAAAATCATACAGAAATTTCTTTAGATACTGCCGAGTTTTATGGTGTAACTTACTCAACAATGCGTCCTTATGTCAACAAACAATTAATTATATACAATATTTACAAATTACAGTATAAATCATACAGGGTGGACAATAGAGTATTTGCAATTTTCCAAAGAAAAATGTTTTTACTCATAAAATGATTAAATGTGTTTAAAAAATATATTAAGCTGTAAAAAAAATTAATTTAATTTTAAATAGTCGAAAAAAGCATTTAAAGATGAGGTGAGAGGGAATGGGTGAGAGAGTGGGGTGAAAACAGAACGTTCTAAACAAGGATGTTGAATAAAGGGGATGACACATTAAGGAACATTTCTGACCCCATGGAAGTTGTATGAGATAGAGAAATAGGAGCAAACTTACCTTCCCTTAGGTTATAATTAAAAAGACGCCAAACGCATGTTATGTAGCTAAGTTGTTATACAATTCTTGGTTGTCGAGTTTGCTTCTCAACTTTCTTCAGTGCTTTCGTTATTGTTACATTTGGTGCTTGTCGAGTCATTTGTGCTTATATTTTACATTTTGGACTCTAGGTAGCCACTTTAGTGAGAGTAATTGAAGCTTTACCGTTTACTTTACGTAGAGAGTAAGTTAAATGTGTTAATATTTTGTCATTTTTTTAGCCTAGTGAAATGTTTTGCTAGTTTTTAAGATTCAATTTTGGTTGTAATGTTCTTAATTTTCCTTAATGTTGTTAATTTTAAGCAATATTAACAAAAAAAAAAAAAAACAGTTAAAAAGTATGAACTTTTTTTCTATTTGTTTATAACCTTCGCAAGCAAAACAATGGGAAACCCATTGAGAGTTAAGTTTGCCTATAAATTTTGAGACCTGCGCTGTCATAAGGATCATTAGCATGCGCAGTTTGTACCAAGCATGTGCAGTTGGTTTTTGACGTGTGTTTCGTGTTGAATTCTTCTCTATGTTTTGATTTTCGATGGGGTCAGTTTGTTGAATGGCAATTCGACTTAGTTCGTCATCCCCTTTATCCAACATCCTTGGTTCTAAAGGTTGTGTCGTTTAAGGTACAGATGGGAGTTTTAGTTAGAAATATCGTAAGGTCAACAGTTGCAGAAACAAAAATCTTTGGATAGTTCTTAAAACAGTAATTTTGGATAATATAGTATCCCTGTTCGGATAAGTGTTATTGAACAGAGTAAGGCCCGTATTCAAAGACGTTTTCCTAACATTTTCCTAACATTTTCCTAACATTCTCCTAACTTTTTCCTAACATTTTCCTAACATTCTCCTAACACCTAACTTTTTCCTAACATTTTCCTAACTTTTTCCTAACATTTTCCTAACATTCTCCTAACATTTTCCTAACTCCTAACATTCTCCTAACACTCACCTTAGGTTTAGGTAAGGGAAATGTTTTTATGCCACGATATTTAAATGATCGTTCCCGTGTTTTAAAAGTCATTTAGAGGCTTCGCATGATTTTTTTTAAAGAACCTAAGGTAGTTAAGTCAAAAAGTGATACCATTGTAAGTAACGTAATATATCGCAAAATATCAATGTTATTAACTTATTACCTGGATTTACGACACTCTTTGTCGTATTAATAACTATCTACATAAATTTACATAATATAAGTTACTATTAATCCACTTACCTTACTATTAGGGAGTTTACCCTGAAATTCTTTTAACACAATCAGATTTTTTATTTTCTATGGTCTGTTTGTGGCGAGCTATCGATTCAAAGAGGAAATTCAGTTAGTCCGGTGTGAATAATTCAGCCATTATTATACCAAAAAAATTTTACACAAACAAAAATGTAGCTTTCTCCTAGGCCTAGCGGTATTCAGAATCATTTTTTGAAATCTCTCCTAGGTTGTTCCTAGCTTCTTCCTAGCCTTCTCCTAGCTTTTAAAAAAATCAACCCTAGGAATGATTTTACGTAAATTTATTCGTGCTAAAACGTTAATATACCATAAATAGAATAAAAACTTACATTGGAGTTAATTATAACTTAATTTTGTTATTTATCTTTACAATAATTTGAACCTCAATTTTACGTATAAGGACATTTTTGACAACTAGCGCTACCTAGGAGAGAACTGTAAAACTAATAATTGAGATATTCTACAAAAATAAACAAATGATTTGTAAACAAACCTGGCAAAGAATAAACTCCCTTAAAATACGTAAATTTGTAATGACAACAAACTTATTTATAGTTGATGATTATTTTAAAGTATATCTAATGTGGAAGTGCGTGACCTTGACCAAGTGAAGGTTTGAAACTAGAGAATGATTTGCATTTTATTTTCATTTTAATTTCATGACAAAATACGAAAAACAAAATTGTAAACTATTTTAAATGAAAACAGTGTTGCACTGATTAACAGGTCTTGATTTAGACACTTTGGATTCGTACAATGACTTGAAACGCTTGATACTGCTTTATTTATGAAAGCTGTTACAAAATTGAACATTGTTTTGTATTAACTCTACTGTTTACTGAAACATATGTAAATAAAGTTTTCTAATATATTTAACATTCGCCAAAGCAAGGCCGCATTGTTGTTAATGACAAAGTGTGTCGTAAATCCAGGTAATAAGTTAATAACATTGATATTTTGCGATATATTACGTTACTTACAATGGTATCACTTTTTGACTTAACTACCTTAGGTTCTTACTAAATAAAATCATGCGAAGCCTCTAAATGACTTTTGAAACACGATAGGAGAATGTTAGGAAATGTTAGGAGAATGTTAGGAGTTTAGGAAAATGTTAGGAAAAAGTTAGGAGAATGTTAGGAAAATGTTAGGAAACGTCTTTGAATACGGGCTTAAGTGTTACTTCTTTTCAACTTCTTACCCTATCACCACACCCTCTCATCACAAGTATAGTAATCCTTTCTTGTTCGCTTAAAATCATTTCAAAACAATATAAGAAAATTGCAATTCATGGCAAAAAAAAGATTAAAGGCAAATAAAAATATTTAATAGACGAAAAAGATCAAAAGGAACTTAATTAAGTCAAAATTATTGCTGAGTCATCAATAACGCAAAAAGGGTTTTTTAAACAAATTTCACACATGAGCACAAATAAATAACAAACTATAAGCAAATAAACAACTAAATCAACAAAAATTCTTTGTCAAAACAAAAACAATCGCAACAATGTAAACATTGAGGTTGATTATTTGTTTACACTTTCATTGTCCGCCATATTTAATTAAAAATCATCATTGTAAACCAATAAAAAATGATATTTAAGATAAATGTACATTTTGATTGACACATTTTTATAAAAATACATAATTTGCAGCAAACCAGGATTTATTTTCTTTTGCGAAATAAAATGGCGACGTCCGTTGCTTTAAAAACAAAATTAAATTCATTAAAATAGAAAATGGCGTCAAACTGTTATTTTTCAACGTGATTTAAGACGATTTTACACTTGGGTGTTTTTTCCTAAAACTTTTAGTTTTGCCGCGAATAGACGTCAAAAAATTAATTTTCGAAATTTCTACCGGCCGCCATTTCAAAGCGGTGAATGATAAAAAGGTCTGGTTTGCGGCAAAAATTTTCTTTTATCAAGAGCTTCCAAAAAATGTATTTTTTTTGTATCATATCAAATATAAATATGATATGAAATATGTATTTGTGTTCATATCAAATGAACACAATAAGGTGTTCCAATTTGAAATTTCAAAGTTGTATCCAACATGGCGACAATCAAAATGGCGGGTAAATGGGTAGTTACCAAAATAAGTAGTTTTTTTTGCATGTTGAAGATAGCCGCAAACCTCAGTTTGATATCTCAAATATTTACGAAAATAATTAGGGGTTGCCAAACTTTTGCCACACCCTGTATTATACATATGAGCATAGTTACAAATAAATATAGTTTTACTAAATATATATCCAGAAAGGTTTGGTGGCAAAAAAGTGACTTTGCCAGTAATTGCCTTCCTATCGGCCTGTTTTGAACTCGCTAATTGTCATGAAGTACTCAAAGACGAAAATTGATTGAAAAGAAAAACCAATGTAGACCTACCTTGAGCTGAACTTGGCTGTCAGTAAAATTTCCGTACTGCCAAATAATACACTGGGCTTTCTCCAAATAAGCTTTCTTGGTTTCTGGTTGCCACCAGTCAGCCAAATTACCGTCCTTGTCGAATTGCCTTCCCTGCCAAGAACAAATAGAACATATTTTAAAGGATTCTAAACATATATATATATACATTACTAGAGGAGGCAGTTGAAACATTATTTTGGGCTCGCATGGGCTCTGTTTAACCCAAGGATCTTGAATAAAGGGGATGACGTACTAAGTCGATTTGCCATACTAAAAAGTGACCCCATCGAAAACAAAAAATAGAGAGAATTCAACACGAAACACACTTCAAAAACCAACTGCACATGCTTGGTACAAACTGCGCATGCTTACAATTCTTACAACAGCGCAGGTCTTAAATTTTATAGGCAAACTTGCCTCTCAATGGTTTCCCATTATTTATTGCTTGAGAAGGTAACAAGAATCTACGTTTAGTTGACGAGGACTGCTTTTAATTATAATTTTAACTAAAAACGTTAAACCACAATATAAATTGCTTAAAATATTGTAATGCACCGATATTTATATTAGTGTTTTATGAATAATCAATCATTAATTAATAATGGAACATAATAATTCAGCACCGGAAGTATTGCCAACTTTTTTTTAAGAAAATTGTATTTAGTTAGGGTGGCAGCATTACTTAAGACCACCAGTGAACCGGCTTTCTTGTTATCAGTATTGCTCCTTCTATATATAGTATTATTCTAAGGATTCAGGCAATATAAAATGGTGGCCACCTAGAATTAAATAAACAAAATAAAGAGAGGAAAATTTAAGGATTTCTAAATATAGATTTAGACATTCAGAAAGGCGGCCATCTTGAATTTGATTAAATTAAGTATATGGAAATTAAATCACTTTAAAGATATATATAAATTATTCTGAGTCAAAATAGGTCTTAATTAAATGGCTCGCTCACTTGTTGAAATATTCATATTGCAAATGCAAGCAATAATAGAAAACATCGGCTTGAGTCAGTTGGATAAAAAAAAGGATAGTTGCTTAAGAGCGGCTTGAGTTAAATGGATAAAAGAAAGGATAGTTGCATGGAAGGGCTCAAGTTACATGGATAAGAAACAAGGATCTTGAATAAAGGGAATGACGCATTAAAAAAACTTTTCTGACCCCATGGACGTTGTACGATATAGGAGCAAACGTACCGCATAAAATTCAGGTTGCGTAAAAATGAGTAAAAAGTCCAGTTTGCTCCTCAACTTTCTTCTGTGCTTGTTCTTCAGTGTTGTCGCAATTTTAGTTACCTCTGCTGATTGTTAAAATTAAACAATTAAAATAAGAAAAGATTCTATTTGTACTTAATAATCTTCTCAATAAGCAAAACAACAGAGACTAACGACCGAGTCCGGTAGCTCAGTGGTAGAGCGCTCGCCTTTCGACCTGGAGGTCGAGGGTTCAAATCCAGCCGGGGGAGGACCTCAATATGAGGTCTTGAATATCCCTTGTACCGTACACTCGGGAGGTCTTGAATTCAAGGCCGGCCAACCCAGTCAAGGTTTTACGTGGTTTCCTTGGCTACTAATACGCAAATGCGGGGTTGGATCTAGTTTCATCTGAGACAAGTCTGGATCCACGTTTCCGTTGTCTCCAGCTCACGAAAAGTTAATGTTCTGCGGGCTGGGGGAGATGAAGGTCGGAAAGATATACTGAGCCTTTGTATGTCCGAAAACTTAGTCAGTGAAAGTGATGGCGGCGACATGAGTAACGTAAGTGACTAGGAACAAAGTGCTCGGTTCTTGAAGACAGACGTCTCCTAATGGCACTGCGGAGCTTTGACTTTCAGGTCAGGGCTATAGAATGAGTTTGTACACGCTGACATCTGGGTGCTAGAGTTCTTTGTCGGGTGGCGCTGGACTGGCCAGAGCGGTGAGCCTAGCTTAGAGTCTGGTGATGCTAGTGGAACTGATGAGATTGGTGAGACTGGAAGGACGAGGTCAAGTGAGACTAATGTGATCAGAGGAGCTAGTAAGACTAGATGAAACAGCACACAGTGAACTAGTAGTCGGCGCTAGCCAGAGCGGTGAGCCTAGCCAGAGTCTAGCTGGTCTAGATGAACTAGGCACACTGTGAACTAGTCGCGGGCACTCTGGCCAGAGCAGTGAGTTTGGATAGAGTCTGGTTGGGCTGGATGAACTAGACACACTGTGAACTGGTTAAATGTGCTACCATGTACGGAGGGGGTGCTTCCTAGATGATTGGATGTGTACAAACTCAGGGGTTAATGTTGAGTGAGATTTGAGTGAGGGGAAAACGCTAAATGACCCTACAGGTTAAAGCGTAAAAAAAAAAAAAAAAAAAAAAAAAAAAAAAAAAAAAACAGAGACTAACGGGAGGTAAGTTTTTCTCCAAATATATAGGACCTGCGCAGTTAATGTGACGATTGTAAGCATGCGCAGTTTGTTTTTGACGCATGTTTTGTAAATTCATATTCTCCTCTATTGTTTTGTTGTTGATGGAGTCACATTGTTATATGGCAAATGGATTTAATCCCCTGAATTCAAGATCCTTCATGAGAAAGCATAATCGTACATACGGCAGGTTCATTTTGATTAGTATCGTCCAAGGATCTTGAATAAAGGGGATGACGTACTAAGTCGATTTGCCATACCAAAAAGTGACCCCATCGACAAACCAAAAAATAGAGAGAATTCAACACGAAACGCACGTCAAAAATCAACTGTACATGCTTGGTACAAACTGCGCATGCTTACGATTCTTATAACTGCGCAGGTCTGAAATTTTAGAGGCAAACTTACCTGTCAATGGTTTCCCATTGTTTATTGGTTTAGAAGGTTATAACAAAACACGCTTAAATTATCACTCACTAAAGTGGCAAAGTATAGTCCAAAATATAAAATTAAATAAGCACAAATGACAACAACCACTAATCTAACAATCACGAGAAGCACAGAAGAAAGTTTAGAAGCAAACTCGACAACCTTGCTTCATAACCTGCCTTTGGCGTCTTTTTTTCATGATAAACATGGGGAAGGTAAGTTTGCTTCTATTTCTCTATCTCATACAACTTCCATGGGGTCAGAAATGTTCCTTAATGCGTCATCCCCTTTATTAAAAATCCTTGGTATCGTCACATACCTGATCGTCGAATCCGTGTGTAATCTCATGTCCAATAACAAAGCCAATAGCACCATAGTTCATATACTTAGGTCTGTCTTTAGAAAAGAATGCTCCTTGCAGAATACCAGCCGGAAATTCTAAACAGAGACATAAACAACAATAATTTCAGGCTGAACTTCGGTATACGGTGCACCCTGTTATCAATACTATATATCGATATATTTTTAGTTTAGAGATGTGACGTAGGAATAATCGATATATGCCTTTTTTTTACGTTTATAAACATATTTTATTATTTTTTTGTTGTTTGTGTTTTTTTATTTGTTGTAAAATGGTTTATAACTATTTTCATATTTTTTTTTTGTTTTTATAATGTTTTAACTATGTTTTCATAAGAATAATCAATGATAAACCACATCTAATTTTATGTTACGCGTATTTTTTACGTATTTTTGTGTTTGTTATTTTCAGGTTTTTTATTATATTTTTGTTGTCAATGTTTTCATTTATTTGTTGTATGTTTTTTTTTAATGTTTTGATTATAATTAATAATTTAACGACGCTGCTTATCTTTTAAGTGCTCAGTTCTCGTTTACGTGTCGCGTAACTAAAAATATATCGATATATAGTATTGATAACAGGGTGCACCGTATACCGAAGATTTACCTAATTTCAAATCATAGAAATATTATTACTAGAGAGACCCTATCGGTTGAATTTTAAAACATCAATCAATATAATTTTAATAAATACGTTAAACTACAATTTAAAATGCTTTAAATATTGCAATGCACCGATATTTATATTAGTATTTATGAATAATCAATCATTAATTAATAATAGAACATAATAATTTAGCAACCGGGAGTATTGCCAATTTTTTTTAGAAAATTGTATATTGTTAGGGTGGCAGCATTACTTAAGTGCACCAGTGAATCGCCTTTCGTGTTATCAGTAGTGCTCCTTCTATATATAGTATTATTCTAAGGCAGACAGTGATTAACTTAACTCAATCTGAGAGGAGGTTACAATGAGGTTACACAGAGTCCCAAAAACATGTTCAGGCCTCTCAATGTATTGAGATAGGCTATGCTCTCTCTAGTGTTTATCTCTGTCTCTAATGGCTAATGAGTAAAGTATCTCGCTAACATAGACACAAGAAAGTGTATAAGTATACATACATACATACATACATACTTACATATATATATATATATATAATATATATATTATATATATATATATATATATATATATATATATATATATATATATATATATATATATATATATATATATATATATATATACAGTTTCTCTCGGCCTGTTGAAGGGTGTAGACGCACTTGAAAGCTTGCAAGTGAGTTTTATTAATTTAAATGTTGTACTATTTAGTTTTAGCGAATTTCCTTTGGAAATTCGCCTAATGGGATAGGCGTCATGGCGGAATTTGAACCTCGGACCACGACACAAATCCGTTTCAGAGGTCCCTAATGACGAAAAAAAGTTTTCGCGAGACTTTTATATATATATATATATA
>JACMZG010000032.1:5650592-5671529 GCA_018340805.1 Microvelia longipes | reverse complement strand
GGACTCGATTCGTGCGCTTAAATAAAAAAAAAAAAAGCGAATGCAGGGCGCTTCTTCATCTCTCCCTATTTTAAAAATGTGGTGACGCCTGGAAGTCCCCTAGACTTTGGCAATATGACTAGAAATAAGATTAAGAACACGCAGGTTTCCCCTTATTTCGTGATGATACAATTTTTGTGGTATACAATAATCACTTTTTTAAAAATTATTTAATTGAATAATACAAAACAACAAATGTGATTGTTTTACAAGTATTAGACGTTTAGCAAGTTTTAATGGCTTTGATAAGGCTTGGTAAGAGAAACAATCTAAGTGAGTTGCATTCAGCTAAATATCACGACTAAAACCAACCAAATGCTTTTATCTCCAGACGGTGTAATAATGTAAAGTTATTGACAAGTTTTTAGGGAGTAAAGAGCTCTTTTCACTCCCTTGGAGTTAAAAAGAAAAAACATTTTCTCACATCCCCTTGGATTGAAGTTATTAGAGCAATTATATCCAATTTTTTTAGGGGAAGTGGTATTCTTCCTTTAATTTAATATATAATATATATATGTATATATATAGATATATCATATTATATAGATCTATATAATATATAATATATGAATTCTTCTAGAGAATTCCATATAGGTATTGGTAAGTGCGATGGGCATTTACTGCCATGATATTAACATACATGAAAGGAATTCCAGTAACAGATTTCACAGGATCGCACGCACCACAATCTCCAGTACCACCCATGAGGAAAAATAGGCTTTTGTCATATTAAATTTTGTAGCATAACGACCCTAATTTGTACTCGCTATTCTATCTATAAAAATACTAATTTCCAACTTTCTACGTTATTGAGTTTTCCCAATAGAAATGAGTAGAAAGGGGGGATTGATATATGTGGCCTATTTGCACTCGTATGGTTGAGGAAATTCTCAACTGCAGCTTTTGTTGACGATCGGCCCCGGGGCTGTCTAATGACGGTTGGCTTGAATGCTGAATTTGAGTTCCCCCCAACGTTAGTTCAGATTCAGCATAGCTCCTCCCGCCAATATTAACTGCAACCTGTCCGGATGGCTCGGAGGGCGAGAGAAGGAGCGGACAGTAGTCGATGAACTCCTTTGGCCTCAGGCTGGCATCTAACTGATTCTCTATTATCCGCAGAAGATAATGTTAAGACAAACAATCCGTATTTTAAATATAACAATAAGGTAATTCCCTTATTGTAAAAGGTGTTTGCTTTTTACTGCCTCACTGCTTGGTTTTATGTAAGAGAAAGTAAATTTTAATATCTGACGAGGCAACAACTGGTACATCTGCTGCGGTATCGAGTGTAAACTGGATTCTTAGAATATACTAATATATAGAAGGAGCACTAACTGTAAACACGAAAAGGCGGATTCACTGGTGCAACTAATAATGAGTAATGCTGCCAACCCTAACAATATACGATTTTCTAAAAAAAGTTGGCAATACTTCCGGTTTGTGAATATTATGTTCATTATTAATAATGATTGATTTTCAAATAATACTAATTATAAATAAGTCTCAGTGCATTACAATTATTTTAAGCATTTTTTAAATATTTGGAGTGTGAAGTTAGCTTCTGGGATCAGTTAGGAGACGTTTAATTATAGAAATTATATATCGTTAAAGGTTAGTTCCTTGTCATCAACTAAAATGTGAATTCTTGTAATTCGGCTACCTCTTTTTGCCATCTGTCTAAGACCAGTTCTATTAAATACTCTGCAGGTGTTTTAAGTTATTATATATCACACACGCGCGTATTGTAATCTATGCATCTATGACGACTTCATCAGGTGTCTTGTTCTGCTCTCGGCTTCGATGAAGAGGATTATATCTGAGATTGGAGCTATATCTTTTATTAATTCCATCCACTCGCCTCTCCTGATGAGTGTTTACGATATCAGGTTGGCAGGCATTATAGTTGCATCCATGTCAACCGCTTTCCGTGTTAATATCTAGTGGAATTACAATGTGTTTACGGTCCTGGTGGTCCTTTCTATAATGTACTATTTCTATTGACTGGATATTAAATCCAAGGATCTAGATAAAGATTGTAGATGACCGTTGGTATAGAGAGCAAGCTGATGAAGTTTAATTAAGGAGATTCGGTGAGAATGGTTTGTTTTTAAGAATGAAACCAATTTTTTTGATTATTAGTCCAAGAGCCCGGCCTAAAAGATGTGACTCATTGTGGACTACTTCAAAATAAATTTCCTGAAAATATACTTAAATTATGAAGAAAAACATAGTCTGTCTATCCAGAGTGGAGCCTTTCATATAGATTCCAGATGCTCAAATTTTTTATAAAATCCCACAAATTTTTTTTTTGTTTCTTGAAATAAGTGGTCCCTGTGGTCGTGTGCAAAAACATAAAGAGATATTATTTAAAGCTGATAAAATGTCCTTTGTCCTTTAAATACCTTATCCTATAGAGATATATTACTAGAGGGAATAGTCTATCTCAATACAATTTAGTACGTTCACACACACTCTAGATCTGCGGATCGTATAGAAATACGTATGCAATACGGTCAAACTAACTTCGTAATTTGTTTAGTCGATCGAGGTGATAACTGATCCCGCAAAACATGGCGTCTTGTTTAGTGAACCTTCACTTTTGGTTATAAGGAAGTTTAAAACAAAAATATATTTAATTAAATTGTGATTTCTTTCCGTAATAATAAAGTTACACTAAAAAAATAATATTCCAAAAGTTATTTGATCAAAAACGGTTATATAGAAGTGAAATAAAAGTTCGACGAGAAGGTTATCCGTTAAATACTATCGTCTCTAAAGGTACACACACAAAAAGACAGCGTATCGGGGAATCCATTTAGATTCCATCTCCCTAGTTCTAGCGTATGCGATCGGATCCCTCCGCATGGTTCATACAGCTTAAATTACCGTATTGAGAGATCGTACTCTATACGATACGCGGATCTAAAGTGTGTGTGAACGTACTAATTGAAAGGCTTGAAACAACATCTTTATAGGGCCGGGGCCTTGTGTAACCCAAAGAGACTAATACTTAGAGGGAGGACTTAGGCTATATAACACAGTGATAAGGAGTCTAGAAGTGTTTCCATTAGATGTCATAAACATATCTGCGGTATTATTAAAATAATAAAGAATAAAACGACTTTAAGCACAGCCAGAATCAAAATCCAAACAAAACAAAAGTATTCTTCTCTAAATCGAAAGAGGGGGTAAGAAAAATTACAAATCTTTGAAGACGGAAAGGTTTCTTTCGCGTCAGGCCTCTAAGGTGTTTTGTTATCAATCAAATGCTAATCACTGGATCATTTGTGAGGGGTTAGTAGATTTGAGAAAATTTTAATTTTCCGCAACGCTACCGCAAGCTGTTTAAGAACGTCCCATAAGATTACATAGGTTGGAATTTGAGCTGTCACCGCACGCAACGGACGGATGCATCGCTACCGTAGTATTGTGAATGCACCTTTACTCTTACTTGAATCTCCCTCCAGGGAAACAGGGTATGTCCTCTCTAGTAATATATCTACACTGAAAAAAATTTTAGTCAAGTGACAAGCATAACTCGTACTTAATTTGACTTTTCTTGCAGTACCTCTTATTGTAATTGATGGAAGTAGCGTTAACTTGTAACAAGCATGTGTTCTTATGACAAGATTATAGGTTTTTACTACAACAACATAAGGTATCACCTTGGAGCAAGAATAAAATTATTCTCGTAGGAAGGCCTAAGAAGTTGGTGTTGGATTAGGTTTACTTATACCAAATAAAACAGCCGAAGTATACCTATACTTGCCATAACACAGAAATTAATGTCATTACGCTTGAGAGTAGCGTAAGTCTGGATTGTCTCAAGCTCTATAAACTTATCTCTAGCATGTTATGTTATGTTAGTATCGACAGCAGAAATAGGCTTCTAAGACTTGGCACAAGTATTAACGCCTATTGCTGCTTTCAATCTAATTATACTTGTGACAGGTATATCGCCAACAAGTTTAACAAATTCTTGTCGTGAGGCCACTGGCGTTGGTTCTATAATAAGTATAATTAACACTCGTCTGAATTCCACTAGCATTCTCACTACCAATCATTTTTTTCAGTGTATATCTCTATGCACTTACCCCTTTGTAAAACTGAGCCAGTTTACTATCTTCCAAGAGTTCATCTGGATAAGCGATATGAGCTGTCATAGTCCGGGCCTTTTCCAAAGCGTTCACCCTAAACACAAAAATAATAACAACTTAGATAAGTAACATAACAAACTCACAGCCTGACGTCTAATTTGCCGACAAAATTATTATATAAAATCGTTCCAGACGACTCCGCATCGAACTTAACATTAAAATCTGCGATCTTATGTAGAAATATCTGAAATTGTATAGTTCTTTCATAAGAACGCAGATTTTAATGTTCAGGAAGTAAGAAGGCTACGTTTTTCTAAATTTCTCCGTTGATATTAGACTTAGAGTCCAATAGGAGTCTAATAGGTGTCTAATACCTGTAGGTATTAGGAGAAGGTATTTTGTATTTAGTTACCAATTTATTAACCAATTCAAGAATAATGAAGACTGCAATCCCTTATTGTTAATTTATTTACAAATTCAAGAATAATGAAGACTTCATTCCCTTATTGTTAATTTATTAACTAATTCAAGAACAATGAAGACTGGAATCCCTTATTGTTAATTTATTAACCAATTCAAAAATCTTGATAGGAAATTTAAACACAACAGCTTAAAGTTCTATAATAACAACAAAAACTAATTATTTATCTATATATTTTACCTAACATTGTAGGCATCTTCAGGCATCACAGGTAATTTTTTTATTTTTTTTTACAAAATTATAGCTGACTAGATAATGATTATCTAGTCTAACCTGTGATGCCTACAATGTTAGGTGAAATATATAGCTAAATAATTAGTTTTTGTTGTTATTGTAGAACTTTAAGCTGTTGTGTCTAAATTTCCTATCAAGATGTGGGAGTTCTATAAAATAAATAGTGCTACAAAATACCTATAATACCTTCTATTATATTATTATAATACCTTCTATTTATTATAATACCTGATATTAGGTATAATACCAGGTATTAATACCGTAGGTATTATCTTATTGTGTTCACACATAAGATTCGAAACCGAGGTTTCATCCTAATTATCCGTTTCAGGCGTTTTCACAACGTTCTGAGTATTTTTCATCGTCATGGTTGTGTCTGTGTATTTATTCCATCCGCTGTTTCACGCATAACTCCCACTGTGTTTATGCCAGAGAGTTGGGATTTAGCAAAAAAAATCATACTTTACATTATTTGCACTTTAAATGTTATTATAGAACTATATTTCGCTCCATACAGAGCGAAATATAGTTAATTTAATTTAAATAATTAAAAAATGAGTTAATTACTTGAACTTTACGTCTAGTTGTGTTGCTCGGAGGAAGTCACTCTTTAAACTACGATAATCATTAAATATTAAATAAATTCATGGGAAATCGAAAATTTGACCGATCGAGTTGAAACTTAACGCAAATATACATTTATAGGTGGTCAATATATTAAAAAAAAATTCAGTGTGATATTTGTCATCATTTTTTTTAATATAATGACTGTTCCATTTTAAAAATGTCACGTCCTATAAATTTTAATGGTTTCAACGTGGGGCATATATAGTCAGATCGCGAAACTTATAATGAAATAGTAGTGGGATTTCATAAACACCCAAATTTTAGTCATTGATGATCGTACAAAAATATTATTAGTTAACTCTGTTTAGTTTAACCAAGGAGTATATAGGGAAGGGAAAAAGGGGAAAGAAGGGACAAAACGGTTAGGAAATGTAAAAATACTATGCCCTTTTCTATATATCGTCTATCTCACTGTAATACTAAGGTAAATAAACTTTGAGGTAGTTCAAGAAAATTTCACCAGGTACCTGTACCTTACAATGTATAAAATGCCAGGAGACTTAGGTAAGGGGGTGTCCGCAATGCCCTACAGTGTATCGTTAAGTTTAAAAATCCCCAAGGTCATAAGCATTTTGGGGATCGACCAATCAGAGAAGCCGCTGCCAACCCCTCTCTTGAAAGAGAACAAAAAATTCCCTACTCCCATAACCCTGTAGGGAAATAACCTCCTTCCCGCATTCGTTCACTTCGTTTGTGTCTTCTTGTTTATTATTTCCCTTCACAATTCATTTTTTCCACATTTGCATACTTCCTAAATAATAAAACTACACAAAAGAAATGTAGAAACATCGCCAAGAAAACACGGGTAACATAACCTGATTTGTTTACAAAGTTTTTTCCCCGCTGCCTTTTTGTAGGGATTTTTTTTTTTTAGAATCGGTGGTGCCTAAACTGAGCTGTCAAGATTTTTAAAGTTGTCGAAACACTGTAATCTTTGTTGTCCCTCTTCCTTTATACTCTTTGGTTTAACTAACTGTATTAGTTAATTCGACTAATTACTTTAATTGACACAAACTCACCTAGTTTTATCGTCCATCCAGTCGACTTTGGATAGTATTTTGACCATTTCTTCTCTTATCCTCTCGACTAAATCCACAGCATTCTTTTTCGAATCCTCCTTAAAGAATCGCTTCACGTAGAGCGATCCAACAGAAAGCGACAAGCTGAAAAAAGAAATACCGTGAAGTAAAGAACGATTAAATGTTAAGATGTGCGATCATTGTTCTCATTGAGAAAGATGACCCCGATATTTGCTTTCGCTGATGATATATTCAAGTTATGGTGGTGTTATCATAGATATATTGACCATCTCTGTTCTTATATCTCTAAACCCGAAAGTCATTGTAGTTGTTAGGTATAGTATTGTAATTAGAATATGTCAGTGAAAGCTATCAGCCAACTCTACAATCTTATATATCTACTTACCGAGTATTGTTACAACTAGTCCTACTAACCATCTTACGACTGCTTCATAACGCTCAATGTTATGAGTTAAGTACTGCCATCTCTATGTATTTACATTTCTTGTTTTCAAGCAAGTTAGGTAACAACTAGTCCTCTTAGGACTGCTTTAGACCACCCAATGGTATCAGATAGACACTAACATCTCTGTGTAATTATATCTTAAAACTCTCGTCTTCTTTACTATGACGTCTTTTCTACGTCTTCTTCTACTATACCAAAAGTCCAGGGGTGTTTGGTTAAAAACAAGTGTAATGGCTGGAACCGGTCTCAATTTTTCGTAAATACCTTCCTGAACAGGGATCTGCAATTCTGCCGACTCGTATCGGATGAGCGTCCCAGCAGAACCTTTGACCCCTAAAGTGCGTTCTGCCTGGGACGCCCATCGATACGAGTCGGCAGAATTGCAGATCCTTGTTCAGGAAGGTATTTACGAAAAATTAAACACGTTTCTAGCCATTACACTTTTTATTAACTTCAGTGGTAAATTTGATATGTAAATTTCTGCCTGGGACACCCATCCGATACAGTCGCAGCATTGCAGATCCTTGTTCAGGAAGGTATTACGAAAATTAAACCCGTTTCCAGCCATTACACTTTTATTAACTTAGTGGTAAATTTGACATGTAAAGTGCGTTCTGCCTGGGACACCCATCCGATACGAGTCGGCAGAATTGCAGATCCTTGTTCAGGAAGATATTTACGAAAAATTGAGACCGGTTCCAGCCATTACACTGTTTGTTAACAAAACACCCCTGGGCTCTTGGTCTATACCTGCAGATACCTGATCTGATTTACCTTGAAGAAGCGATATCAACACATTCCTTCCACCTTGCTTCTCTCTCAGTTCTACCAGAAATAACAGTAGAGTACTTGAGCTGTCTGTTCCTAAACTCTTCGCTTAGGTAGCTGACAGTACTAGCAGCTGCTCTCCACATAGCGTAGTTTGCTTGAACCCTGCAAACAGAGCAAAATATGAGTCATCTGTGAAGTACCTCTTTGTATATATCATTTGATACTACCGATTTTGCAAACATGAATAGTTGACCAATATAATAGTGCGAGAGACACCTAGGAAATATAACAAGCAAGATGCAATGCTACATCTGGGAACTGTTCCATCATTAGACATTCGTCATCATTGATGGCTCGACATAATGTCATGTTCCACTCTGTTTCGTTACGTCTAACTCATCAGGGCACCGACAGAGCCTGAACTCACTCTGACCTTCAATTAATTCCGAAGAATATAATGTGAAGTATTTACCAGAGAAGAGCAGTGCTCTCTTACCGCCATTATGCATGGCAAGCAAAACATATATTATTTGATACTACTGAGTTTTGCAAAACATGAATAGTTGACACAACATAATTGTGTAACAATTTTACTAAACATGAATATAGTTAACACAATTATATTGTGTCAACTATTCATGTTTTGCAAAACTCAGTAGTATCAAATAATATATGTTTTGCTTGCCATGCATAATGGCGGTAAGAGAGCACTGCTCTTCTCTGGTAAGTACTTCACATTATATTCTTCGGAATTAATTGAAGGTCAGAGTGAGTTTAGGCTCTGTCGGCGCCCTGATGAGTTAGACGTTACGAAACAGAGTGGGACATGACATTATGTCAAGTCATTAATGATGACGAATGTCGAATGATGGAACAGTTCACAGATGTAGCATTGCATTTTGCTTGTTACATTTCCTAGGTGTCTCTTGCACAATTATATTGTGTTACCTCTTGGTACTTTTTAATACCAGCACCAGGTATCATTATCTAAAACAACCTGGGAATACGGAACATAAATAGAAAAATTAATGCAAAATTAAATGTTTAACATGGATCTTTATTAAAAGGGATGCAATGATCATTAAAAAAAGGGATGGTACGAGATGAGAAGTTTACAGACCCCATGAACGTTTTATGAAATAAATAGATACGAGCAAATCTTTTTTCTCTAGCAAGAGCAAGGTCATATCAAAACAAGGATGTTGAATAAAGGGGATGACGCACTAAGTCGAATTGCCATTCAACAAAGTGACCCCATCGAAAATCAAAACATAGAGAAGAATGCAACACGAAACACAAGTCATAAACCAACTGCGCATGCTTGGTACGAACTGCGCATGCTTATGATCCTTATAACAGCGCAGGTCTTAAAATTTAGAGGCAAACTTAACTCTCAATGGGTTTCCCATTGTTTTGCTTGCGAAGGTTATAAACAAATTGAAAAAAGTTCATACTTTTTAACAGTTTTTTGTTAATAGTGCTTAAAATTAACAACATTAAAGAAAATTAAGAACATTACAACCAAAATTGAATCTTGAAAACTAGCAAAACATTTCACTAGGCTAAAAAGAGTCAAAATATTAACACATTTAACTTACTCTCTACAAAAAGTAAACGGTAAAGCTTCAATTACTCTCACTAAAGTGGCTACCTAGAGTCCAAAATGTAAAATATAAGCACAAATGAATTGACAAGCACCAAATGTAACAATAACGAAAGCACTGGAGAATGTTGAGAAGCAAACTCGACAACCAAGAATTGTATGTTGGCACTTTTTTTAATTATAACGTAAGGGAAGGTAAGTTTGCTCCTATTTCTCTATCTCATATAACTTCTATGGGGTCAGAAATGTTCCTTAGTGCGTCATCCCCTTTATTCAACATCCTTGTATCAAAAGGCACCAAACGCAGGTTATTTAACAAGGAAAAGGTAAGTTCTAAATGTATAAACACTTTAATACAAATATAACAATAAAATTTTAATTATTAACCATTATTACTTTTACAACTTATTCTAGAGCATTTGGAGTGTTATAAATTGTAATAAAATGCAAACTAATCAAGACTTCAGTCCTTCTCTTTAAAACATTAATTGAAAATAAGACACAAAAAAAAACATTCAAAATTTTATTAATTTTCAAACTCTTTAATTTTTGTCTATTTCAAGAACTGAAATTGACGCTCAGGATCCCTTGGCAAAATCTCTTCATCGATTTATTTTCAATAAATATTTTAATTTATTTGTAATAATTTTTCACCAATTGATGATAACTTAAAATGAAATCATCCTTGGAAGAATTTAAGACCAGTGCAGTTAATTTAATAGTTGCAAGAATGTGGTGTTTTTCCTCACCATCTGTAAGTAATATAATAATAATGCCCGTTTAGAGCCTTGCGCTCATTAGGGATAACCCCTGCGGGAACCACCTCGGGTGGTAGTAGCAACCGTTACGCTCAAAGTGTATTCTAAAGCTGGCGATAATTTAACTAAAACAATAATTTCATATAAAATGAGAGCGTAACCTTGGATGCGAACCCCAGACCTACGTGGTGTTAAAGGTCAGTGTTAGGACTAACGCTCTAACGACCTCGGCCAAGGAGGCGGCTATTTGTCTCACCGTCTGTAAGTAGGTGAGACAAATATTTCACCTATTTTTTACATTTAATACTTTATTACATTTTTTACTTTTTACATAAAAAGAGATACGAAGAAGGTTGATAGAAAACCAATATAAACTTGAAATACTAGAAAATACACATAAATACTTAAATATACGTTAAACGTACTTAGTTATACGTAAATGTACCTCTTTGGCGTATGAGCTATGATCTGCTCCAAGTTCTTTAAGTAATCCGGAACATCCACAATGATTTTCTCGTCATCAAGTAAAGGTATTTCATCGGTCAACATATTTGATAAATATTCCCTCCAGGGGATTGACTGGAATTTCTGCTGGAGCTCTGGCACGGTCATTAAGTTATAGAGTTTGGTAGCGTTACGGCGTTCTTCTAGAGGCAGGGAGATCTGGAATTAAAAGAACCAATTTTGAGACAAGTGTTTCTGGGACCAAGAAAAAATTCTAGGAGCTATTGGAGGAGTAGTGAGGGAATAAGGGAGTCAATTCTCCAGGAAATGAGAATTTTGCTTTCTAACCTAGGAGTTTGGTTGCATGACGACGTGTTTTAGAGGCGAGGAGATCTGGAATTTAAAGAACCAATATTGAGAGAAGTTAATTCAGGAGCTATTGGAGGAGTCATGGGGAAAAGGTATAAGGGAGTCAATTCTTCAGGAAATAAGAATGTTGCTTTCTAACCTAGGAGTTTGGTTGCATGACGACGTGTTTTAGAGGCGAGGAGATCTGGAATTTAAAGAACAAATTTGGAGAGAGTTAATTCAGGAGCTATTGGAGGAGTCATGGGGAAAAGGTATAAGGGAGTCAATTCTTCAGGAAATAAGAATGTTGCTTTCTAACCTAGGAGTTTGGTTGCATGACGACGTGTTTTAGAGGCGAGGAGATCTGGAATGTAAAGAACCAATATTGAGAGAAGTTAATTCAGGAGCTATTGGAGGAGTCATGGGGAAAAGGTATAGGGGAGTCAATTTTTCGGGGGAGTGAGAATGTTGCTTTCTAACCTAGGAGTTTGGTTGCATGACGACGTGTTTTAGAGGCGAGGAGATCTGGATTTTAAAGAACAAATTTTGAGAGTTAATTTAGGAGCTATTGGAGTCATGGGGATAAGGTATAGGGGAGTCAATTCTTCAGGGGAGTGAGAATGTTCTGTTCCAACCAGAGGCTATGATTCAAGATTATAATTTTCTAGACAGGTGAATATGACCAATGACCATGATCTGATTTATTTGCCTTTGTTCGTGTTGACCTGGTGACGACTCCGGAGATGCATTAAGATTGTTTGTCCATTGTCAGTTACTTACCTTTGCACTGTCCTCTTGATTTTCTTTAGGTTAAATAAAAAAAACTTTTTCTTCGAAAGTTAATGAGTCCGGATCAAAATATGATTTCCATGACTAGCTGCTACACTTATAGAATCAGTCTTAGTAAAAAATGCTGCTTTCAAAGAATTGAGAACCTTTTACAAGCTGGTGCTTTAAATTTGATATTAAAATCAGATTTTAATTTAAAAGCTTAATTTTTCTTACGTTGGCCAATTTGATTTCAAAGTCTAGTGACTCTTTAAGCTCCTTTTTAGCTGTTTCTTTGTCAGCTCCGAAAAGCACAGCGATGTCAACCATGTACTCGTAGTAAGCTTTGACCAGCTTGTTGTCCATACCTTGCACCATGTACTCTCTACTCAAAGCTAAACTTGCTGTATCCAGCTGAAAAATTAAAACAATATCATATTTTAAACTGGGTAGTGTGTTACTTGTATAATAAAAATAGTACATTATTAATTTGATTATTGGTCTCCATGATACTTCTATAGTTTATAGGTTAGGACACTTAAGAGACTTTTATCGGGCTGTTAAATTATTTTATTTCCATACAATATTTCGCTTGTAATCTCCAAGTATATTCATGTACTACATAGTTAAGATGAGTTAGGAGAAATCTAACTACGTCATATATTATTTAAAAAAATGATGGTTCTACTCTACAGAATGGGCATGACAATGTAGAGTAGAACCATCATTTTTTTATTTAACCCCATAAAAGTCTCTTCAGTGTCGTCCCAACCTAGAAACTATAAAAATAGTACATTTTCATTTTTAAATTTTCATATGAAAATTGAAACAAAATCAATAAATATATTATTATTAATTAATTATTATAATTAATTATTGTCATTAAGGTTTTAAACTGAGTTCAGTTTTGCAAAGTATTCTTTCAGAAAAGTCTTCTCATCCATGAAAAGTCTCATTTTCCTGAGGAGACCTTTCACAGTGGAAAAGAAACTACGGATTCTTCATCTACATTAACGTGGTTCTCACTTGAAGAAAGACTTAGGCCCGTATTCAAAGGCATTTTCCTTACCTAAACCTAACATTTTCCTTAAGGCTTCCTTAAGGAGACCTAACATTTTCCTTACCTAAACTGTAAACTGTCTTTGAATACGGGCCTTAATCCTTCAAAACTAATTTTAGTTTCGAACCAAGAGCGTATATGTGTACCAAATGAACCACCGATATCGAGTTTAAGATGACTAGCGGAACGAGTACCAACCGATTTTACGAAGTTTAGTGGACACGTTGTTAATCACGTGTCAGGGTATTGTTCGCGGTTCCGGTGGTTAGCACATGTGGACAGTCCGAGTTCGATCCTGGAGGTAGTACGTAATTGAGCACTTTATTGGACCATTTTTAGGATGAGAAGCCAATCATTATTGTTTTAGGAGGTTATTTAGTTCTTTTCACCTCCGAGGACAATAATGAATGTAAAAATAACTCCTAGGACGTAAAATTAATTCATATATTGCCGCCATTACTGTAATGTAGCGTGTTCAAAAAAACAATCTGTGTAAAACTTTCATGTGGTTTCTTTAAAAACGTTCATTTTGTTTCTATTTTTGTTCGTAGAATAAAATTTCCCGTTTTTAAAAGGTGTTCCAATTGACAATTTTTGTGTGTTTATTTGTAAAGCTTTGACATTTTTGAGTAAAAGTGTGAAGCTATGGATGAATTCAATGACGACGATAATATGGAGTTAATTGGACGTTTGTTTTTTTTTCAATTAAGTATATAGCGCAGTTTATTTAATGAGTGCTACCTCAAAAAAAATAGTGTATGCCATCCGGCTGAAAATGTCTTTATGTCTTGGCAATTTTTCCCGACTCGCTTCGCTCGTCGGTAAATCTAATTGCCGTGAAATAAAGACACACTTCTCATAGTTATGGCATAAATAACTATTACCTTTTAGTACTAAAGCAGGAAAGCCAAGTCTATCAATGGGGCACATAATTAAAGCAACAGGTGACGGCTCTTCTATTGACTGGATACAATAAATGCCTTTGCTTGGACTCATAAGGTCAAGGTAGAGCAATAATTTCAAAATGAAATTAGACGAGAAAACGATACTTAAATCGATTATACGATGAAAGTAGAAATATTTGCATAAATTGTTAGACGAGAAAACGATACTTAAATTGATTATACGATGTAATTTACGATATTTATATAGATTATTAGACGAGAAAACTATACTTACATCGATTATCCTTTTAGACGAATTTTTGGAATCGATTGTAACAGAGAAATCTAGATAGTAATCGATTGAAAGTCCTTCTTTCCTGAATTTGTAGACCAACTTCTTCCAATCAAATGCACCGACGTCCCAGGACTCACCTTCAAGTACCGGCCATCCTCCAACTGACTTGAGGAGAGATAGTACTTCACTTGAACCTGTCTTCTCTATTTTATCTAAGAACAAATGTAATTTATTTTAAATAATTTTAAATATGAGAGTTATATTCTATATCAATTGATATTAAAAACTAACGATAGATATCTAAATTTGATATGACCATGCAGTAGTAGTAATATGGGGGGGGGGGAGAGGTAGTAACTACCGGGCAAGTAGGCCACGTTGTTGGACCCTTTTTGCCAGCTCCCTAAGATAGTGTTCTACTCCTTTAAATTTTAAGTGTAGGTACATTTCATCTAATCTAGTCAGAAGAGCCGTAAATTTCTATGGTTCCTTTCATGATGTTAAACTAAACCTCCACACACTTTAAACTACAAGGCCGACACACTATAGTATTATAATGAATCTACTACAAGGGTCCTAAATTTTGCCTATACCCAGTTTCATTTAGGGTAAGGGATCTTTAACAAGTACCTGACAACGCACAGGCTCGAGACCACCGGCTTTACATCCCTTCTAAAGGACGTGGTACGCAGAATTTGTATCCCTCTCATAAAAATCCCAGAGGCCCGTGCTGGGATTGAACCCATGACTAAATAAACTCGGAAGTTCAAAGTCCATTCATTCTGTGTATTGGCCGCGTACCTTAACCACTACACCACGGGTGACTCCTTGATATGACCATGTAAAACTTACCTTTATTCATGCACAGCTTGAATATCTCCTTGGCAAATTTATAATGATTGGGTTCGTCCGGTTTTATTTCTTCAGCAACAATGGTCCTGAGCTGATCAAGCACAGCATCGTTGATCTCGCTGAACACAGAGATGGACGTCTTGTCGTCTGGGATGATGCGGCTACGGAACTTCCCGCATGCGAATTGGTAGAAGTCGTTGCATGGGTCTGCATCCATGTCCATATTGTTTAGCATGGTCGATGCTGCAATAAATCAATTTCATGTTAAAGGTGGACAGAAAGGAAATATTACACATCGTAAATAAATTTAGTATTTGCATAGATACTTTCTTAGACATCAATAAAAACTTCTTGATATTTAAGATATTTAGACGTGGCAACAATCAACCTATACAGCCAAAATAATTATTTTGGGTGTATAGGTTATAAAATGATTAAGAAAGCTGGCTTTGGTTCCAGAATTGAGAGCTGGACCCGCCCATAAGGAAAGAAATATCAAGCTATAGCAACAGTCAACCAATACAGGTCATTGTGAAGCCAAAACAGAACAGCAGACAATGAAGAGAGCTGATTCTGGGACCAGAGCCAGCTCTTTTCATTTTTGTGACGACCTGGTTGGACTGTCTCATTCCTGCAGGATGTACCCACAGGCTACTAAATTCTCCACGCATAGCAGTAGTAGTAATAGTAATAGGGTGGGGTGGCAAAGCCAGGCATATGCCACGTTGTTGGGCCTTTCTTGCCAGCCCCGATTCCTTAGCCTACACCACCTTCACCAAGAATCTCCTGGAAAGGTTGATATATTGTAGGATATCTCTCCAACTAAGAGAAGAAAGCTCCTCTTCATACAAGAGGCCTACGCTAAATATGCGGGTACGAAGAGTACTAGTATAGGCCTCACACTCTGCAAGCAGGTGAAAGGCTGTCTCCTCATAATGCCCACACATGGGGCAGTTAGCCTCTGAGATCATGCCTAAAGTATTAAGTTGTTTATTTAATCTACAGTGACCGGTCAGAACACTAACTAGGTTCCTAAGGCAAGGCTTGCTGAGGTTAATTAGAAAATTTGTATTTTTTGCACTTGGCCCAGTAATGAACATTTTTGCTTGTCAGCAGCCAGCAAAGGCATGCCAGTTAAGTTTTAGAGTGTTCATTAGCCAGCTATCCAAGAGTGTTTTAGCATGTGTTGCTGAGAGGGGAAGGACAGGTTCTGGTCCAATGAATGGGGTTTCTACTCCCAGTCTAGCAAATTTATCTGCTTCCTCATTACCCACGACACCCATATGGCCTGGTACCCACTTAAGTTCAACAGCTTTACTCTTTGCCAAGAGAGACAAGTGACCTCTACATTCTTGAACAATGGCAGAGGAGCTACTAGGATTGGAGGTAAGGGCTTACCTATGCTTGCTCCACGCATAGCATAGAGTTTTTCAGAGCTGTTTTAATAACACAACATGCCAAATCTACTACGGGTTCTGGAGTGGATGGAATCAAGCTGAAACCCAGCTTTGCAAGGTGGCCAGCGTGCTCTCAGGCTGGCCCCTCATCACCACAGTGTCCTGGTACCCAAAGTAGTTAGTACGTATCATTCACTCTCATGAAATAACAAAGTCTAGTTGAATTTGAAGTGACACCAAGGCATACCTGTGTTGATGCATCCTTTAGTTAGACAGAGATCATTTTCCGAACCTGGTTCTGGCTTTGAGTCTTGCTTAACGACAACTAGCTGGTCACTGCCGTTCAGCGCTTCCACCTGGGGCAAATTTTCTAAAAAACAATACATAAATAAGTTAGTATTAATTGGATGATGTGAGTATGTGAGTTTAAATGAGTCAAAACGGGAGGACTTAAGGAATAAAACTTTGTCCTCGGACTCGCTTCGCTCGTCCCCAGATAGTAAATGCATACGTTTCATTCTCAACGGTCACTCAATTTAGTCGTTAAATTTTAACTTTAAAAAAATAATTTATATACTTGTATTGAAACTTAACTTGGTGTACTTATTTAGTAAGTAAAAGTATACACTTTACTAAATTTCAACTCGATTGATTTTTTCACAATTTAATAAAAAGCTCACAAGTAATTCCATATAAATTGAACTAATACTGATAATGAAATAAAACTTAGAACATATGTTAGTCATATACATAGCTACATGCGTGCCAAATTTTTCCGCGTTTTATGATTTTTCTAAATTTTTGTTGTCATTATTGGGAGTTAATGACGTCATAAAAATATTTTCCGAATAGCACAATAACAGCGGTAGATTGATTTTTCTACAAAGTCAACTCTCTTGCATAAATTCACCGGGAGCTACGATGATAAAAGACACACAGACAGACAGACAGCTTTTGAAGAAACCACTCAGGAGGCATTAAAAAACGCCTGAAAAACGTATAATTCGGTTTGTCATGTTTCGAATTTTTCGCAAACGCATTTAACTGCCTATATACCTACGGTATAATGGGAAAATTGATAAAATGGAAAGTTGAGTTGAGGAACCGCACGCATTTTAAAGAAAATTCGGCTGACGCGGGGAAGCTGACGCCCAACATTTTTAATTTATCCTTACATTTTCTAAATTGCTTGGTTAGTAGTTAACTTAGAAGGTTAACTTTAATCCAAGTCCGGAGCTACAGGGGGACCAAAAAAAAAGTTCTGAGACCTTCTCCTGTGGGCCCTGAACCCATAGTAGCCATAACCAAAGCTATAGTCAAAGGTGTATTAAAGATTGGCTCTTAACTAATCACCACACAACTGGAAAAATCCTCTGGCATGAGGCACAGTAAAACTTATGTTTAAAGGACCCAGTCCCAAAGAACTGAGACCTCCTCAGTCTCAGCAGAAGGACCTTAGAACAGTAACTGGGACAAATGACTGGTCACTTGTCACCCTCCGGAAAACATCTCATACCATTTGGTATCTTTAAAAAATAATAGGCCGAGTGTGTAGGCTTTGTGGGAATTCGGTAAACCACATACTCTAAGATCGTGATAGCCCTAGCCTTTTCATAAGGTTCTCAACCTGTAAGCAGCACTCTCACTGAAGTTTGCTCGTACCAATAAATCACTGGTTTTAAAAGAATCGCTAGCCCTTTAGTCCGGGGAAAAGGATTATTCTGACCTGACCAATTGAGGGATTGTACTATTTGGAATATGCTGCTCCGCTCCGACCAGGATGCACAATAAACTGGTGTCTATCCTCGACTCCAACCCCAATCTGTTAATAATAATAATAATAATTAAATAACAGGGGACAGGGTCCTTACCCCCTGAATTTGTAGCGGAATTCCATAAGGGTGTAATGACGCTATGTTTTCGTATTCCCCAAATTGCCGTTCCAACCTGGTTTGTACTTAGGAGACTCGATATATTCAACAGGTGCGAAAAATTATCTTTTGAATTGTAGAAGGACAATTGCTCAGAAAACATTTTTGATATTCTAAAAAAGAAATTATATTTACTTGATTCTTCTATTACGTACTAATTATTACGTCTGTACGCTTATTACAGTACTACGTCTGTAATATATTACAGACACCTGACTTGATGCTATTCTGAGGACAAATTGTCGTCGTATTTTGTGCCGAGTTGGTCTCATTATCAGGGAATTAGTTCCCTCCATTCTTATCCACCTGTTTGAATTCTATCCCTTTTATAATCAGCTGATTTCTTGGTTTTTAAATAACAATGTGTTCTTTTCTTAATAGTTATGGTTTTACTTACTTTTTAATATTAACTTTTTGGTTTGATGCTTTAAACGTTATTGACATAGGTGGGTGGTGTAATATATTAACTTAATGCAAGTTCGCGCTTCTGATTATTTTAATATTAACTTGCTTTTTTTGCCTTGTTGGTATTGTATTTTTTTATTTCTGTTTTTGTAATTTGGTTTATGGTTTGTTCACTTGTATTAGACTTCAAGCGATGCTTGTGTTGAAAAAAACTCTGATGAAATAAATTATCTAACAAAACTCAGACTGTGTCCTTCATTATTACTTTCTAACTAAAATATTCCCCTTTCCATCTTTAGGAAAAGCCCTGTGCTGATGGAGGGGAAACAGGATCCTTGCATTCATTACTCTTTTTTATAATAATAATAAATATAATCAATGTAAAATAATTTAATAAAATGGGCATCTCATGTTATACTTTTTATTTTACTATTATAACATTAATTTATTTACTTATATAATATTTTATTTTATTACAAATTTATTAATTAAATTTTTATATTTTTAGAAGTATTTAATGTTTTTTATTGTTAACATTATCATGATTTGTTTTTATTATGGATTCTATATTATATATATATATTTATATATATATATATATATATATATATATATATATATATATATATATATAATTATATAATAAAGTATATATATACTCAGTTATTTTTTTTAACGGTGTATGTAAGTAGCCATTTTTTAACTTCTCTTGGAGCATGGACTTATTAGTAATTTTTTTAACATTGCTTTGATGTAAATTAATTCTTTTCTTTTTAGTGTATTTAACATGTGAAATGCCTTTAGTTGCTAAGGGAAGGCGAAAGATGAGTATATGCAAAATTAAGAAAAAAATTTATTACGTCCCATTCTGTGTCATAAATTTTAATATTATCAATTTTAATATTATATATATATATATATAATATATATTATAATATAATTATATATATTATATATTATATTATAATATAACTATTAAATTAAAATTATGTTATATTTATTTATATATTATTTACAACATTTTTAGAGGTTTGACAAGTTAGTCCTATTTTAATAAAACTTTTATCTGTTTAGTATAACAGATAAAGTTAGATTACTTGATATAATTAGATTTTATTAGATGAGATTATTATTAGATGTTGGGAATATTACTGTTCTATTATAAATTATGGATTGATTATTTCATAAAAAAATAATATAAATATCGGTGCATACAATATTTTAAAGCATTATAAATTGTATTTAACGTTGGTTTAATGTAAAAATTATTTAAAAGTAGTCCTCGTCAACTTAAATGTAGATTCTTCGTATTCCCCTACCTCTAAGCCGATTTTATTAAAGTTACTTGGCAAGGTTTTAAGTATTTTATTTGTTACTTAAGATCGTTTTTCATTGGTGGATATTTTTATAAACACATTTATAAAATATGTTATGTTGTTAGGGTGGTACCCCTATTTAAGACACAGTCAAACCGGCTTTCGTGTTATTCAGTAGATGACATTGTGTTACGTCCTATGCTTTTTCTATATAAGTATTATCTAAGGCTGTTAGTAAATCCTTAAAGTTGGCAACACTGACTGTCGGAAGGTGATAAGTCTTTATTTTCAATCACTGTCGTGACTATGAGGGATTTGACAAATCTTATCTCATTTATTTTTTCAATATTAAAGGCAAATTTGAGTTTTTTTTGGCGTTTTTGAGTTGAATTGTTTGATCTTATAATTCCAAAAAAAAAAAAATTAAACTCTTGAATATCATTTTTCCATTGAAACAAGGTTGGTGGTTTCAACATTTGTGGTTAAAACGTTAAAAACTTCCTATAAGATAGGCTACAGGCACGGGGTCAGCTTTCAGCAGTTAATTGTTCCTTAGCAGCGCCGTTACCGGGTAGCGAGAAAATAGGTAAGCTTGCGGTTATAATCGGAAGAAACTCGTGTATTTCCGGAGGTGACAGGAATACTGAGAACACAGTGAGATACATTACTAGAGGGCCAAGGATCTTGAATAAAGGGGATAACGCATTAAGGAAATTTTCTGACCCCATGGAAGTTGATATGTTTGAGATAGAGAAATAGGAGCAAACTTACCTTCCCATGGTTATTAATGAAAAAAGGAGCCAAAACGCAGGTTATGTACCTATGGTTGTCGAAATGCTTTCTAAACTTTCTTCTGTATTTTCTCGTGATTGTACATTTGTGGTGCTTCTAAAGTCATTGTGCTTACTAATTTTTAAATTTTTGGACTTGCTACTTTAGTGAGGATTAATTTAAGCGTGTTTTGTTATAACCTCTCAAGCAATAAACAATGGGAAAAACCCATAGAGAGTAATTGCCTCTAAAATTTAAACCCTGCGCTGTTTGTAAGAAATTGTAAGCATGCGCAGTTTCTGTTACCAAGATTGTTTGCAAGTTGGTTTTTGACTGTGTTACGTGCTTGAAGTTTCTCTATTTCTTAGTTT
>JACMZG010000032.1:5534313-5649758 GCA_018340805.1 Microvelia longipes | reverse complement strand
ATTTTTTTTTCTCTTTTAAAGTGAGAGGTTGGCAGCGGCTTCTCTGATTGGTCAATTCCCAAAATACTTATGACCTTGGGGATTTTTAAACTAAACTATAGACTGTAAGGTCATAAATCAGGTTAAAATGCTTGAGATACAATTATAAAGTTGTTTTGTTTACCCGGGTCGAGCAGTCTCCGTGGCCGAGGTTGTTAAAGCGTTAATATTCTAATCTTTGGTACCACGGAGGTTTTTGGTTCGTATCCTAGTTTACAAAATCATGGTTTATCACGATTATCAGATCTACTTAAAATTAACACAGCGTTATATTTTTATAACATTTTAATGAAAATTATACCTTTAAAATAATTAATTACAATTTTTTACATTGTTAAGAACCCATTTAAATAATTTTAATATTGAATTGAAGAATAATTATTATATATGGCTCACAAGGTGAACCGAACTGCCACTAGTGGGGAAAGGGTGAACTTATGGCAGGTCCATCTAAAACAGCTTATCAGGGGAGTTAGAACCACTGTGTCCCGCGCCCCACCCCTACTGTATGAATTTCTACATCACTTTATTGCCTACTTTAAATTTCACTTTGAGGGTACCGGTTGCCACTAAAACATGAAACAACTGAGGAGTATCCCGCAGGAGTTATTAGGAAACAATCGGGCTACAAGACTAACTATTTTTTAAACTGATATAATAACTAAGTTTTTATGTAAAAAAGTAACATTCAATTAACAATTAAGAATATTTTATTTATTTATTTATTTTATTTATTTATGTATACATGAAGAACAATGAGATGATTCACATTGAAATTTGGCAAGACTTGGCACTTTAAACAATGACTCAGCGTAATTTACAAAACAGGAGGCGCCTACCTTGCTATGTGGGCCTGCTTTTAGTGTCAGTGATAGTAACTAAGGAGGGTGATAGATCACCTGGCAAGTATGCCACGTTGTTGGGCTATATTTGCCAACTGCCTTAGATGTAAGATTGTTTTCGACACAATATAATTGTGCGAGAGACACCAAGGAAATATAACAAGCAAAATGCAAAATGCTACATCTGGGAACTGTTCCATCATTCGACATTCGTCATCATTGATGGCTCGACATAATGTCATGTCCCACTCTGTTTCGTTACGTCTAACTCATCAGGGCGCCGACAGAGCCTAAACTCACTCTGAACTTCAATCAATTCCGAAGAATATAATGTGAAGTATTTATCAGAGACGAGCGGTGCTCTCTTACCACCATCATGCATGGCAAGCAAAACATATATCATTTGATACTAACGAGTTTTTCAAAACATGAATAGTTGACACAATATAATTGTGCGAGAGACACCAAGGTCAACTATTCATGTTTTGCAAAACTCGGTAGTATCAAAATGATAGATTGTTTTCGAACTTCTAAAACCTTGCACAAAAAAAATGCAGCCTTTTTTGTCCAACCAACAGAAGAGCCGTGAATTTACGATTACTTTAAATAGCTTGAACTAGAACCAACACGTGCCCTACTGCTAGATTAAACTATCCTGCTCCAGAAACCATTAGACAAAAACTTTATGTATATGCTATACTATTGAGGGTCTTAAATTTTGCCTCAAACCAGGTTTAATTAGAATTAGGGATCTTTTACGAGAACCTGACATCGTACAGGCTCGAAACCACCCCTTTTAGTGGCATTAAGTTGTTGTTTTTAAATAATGAAAGTCAGAACTTATGTACTGAAAGACTGTACAACTCTCGATACAACGTACGATTAAAGGACGATGTAGGTGTTATTTTAGGAGAAACATTTTTAAAAATTTTCAGTAAAATGCGCTAATGACGTCGTCGGCATAAAGTATAGGAATGAGGAAAAGAGAGATCGATTTTGGGGCAGTAAAGTAGGAACTTTACAACTTTAAAAAAAAAAAATGAATAAAGTAACAAGCACCACCGGGAAATATATAATAATAATAATGCCCGTTTTAGGGCCATTCGGCACTTTAAGGTATTCACCCTGCGGGAACCACCTCGGGTGGGTCACATCTACTATGCTCAAAGTAAAGCTAAAGTTGGCGTAATCTTTTTACAACAAATTCTATTCATAAAAAACTGAGAGCACAGCCCGGGCTGTGAACCCCGGACCTCCGGTGCCGAAGTCCAGTACTATACGACCGCGGCTATGGAGGCAGATCCACCGGATCAAAAAAATACAAAGTATAAACTTGTTTCTAATATACTAATACTTAACACGAGTAACTATCTACATTAAAAATTCAACAGTCTATGTTTGTCGGGTCCTACATAGAACATTACATTTTGCAGGTTAGACAGATACCCGATCTATTAGACAGATACCCGATCTATTGTAAAAAGTAACAATTACCACCGGAGAATACAAAATAAAAACTTTTTTAAAACCATTATACGTATACTTAAGGTAAGACGATTTTGAAATCGTTAGGAATTGCGCTTTGCTGCATAATTTAGTTCCTTTACATTCCGTTGATTTAGAGGCGCATTTTTTAAACTTTGACAACGAAAACATATTGTAGCTCTGGATCTCTTTCTGCCATATAGTACTATGGTTTTAATGTTCATTACTAAATAGCGCTGATAGAAAACATTAGTCTAATATTTCGATTTACTACATTTAAATAAAGGGTAACAATAATACAAAACTCTCAATATTCTTAGTTTTCAAGTTCTCTACTAGGTAGCGTTAGTTGTCAACATTTTTATTATACTTTAAAGGTTAGGATTAACTTTAATTTTGATTAGTGCATATTAGGTAAAAGGAACTGAAAATGTTAGAATTTGGTAATTTGGTTTTATTGATTTGCTCAATTAAATTTATCTATATAGCAAATTTCATGTGTCTACGATAGTTACAATTATGATGAGTCAGTCAGTGAGTGTCAAAACCATCTAACTTTGAGCCTTCATATCTTATAAGCTAAGATAACGAGATGAAATGTTAAGGAGGAGTCAGGTAAACAAGATCTTCAGTCTTAAGGAGATTATAATTTTTTTCGTGATGTAAATAAAAAGATACGGAGGGGTGAAAACAGTCTCAAGATGCTTCCTGTAAGGGATGGTGCGCCAGGGACCGTTAGACTTAGCGGGGGGACTGCAGTGCCCCCAGATACAACTTGATGTCAGGCTGAGCATCAGACTAATACTTAGAGGGAATACTAATAATAAAACAGATATAAGAATTCCAGAAGTAAGGCAGTTTCCAGTGGGTACCATAACGGGACTTACTCCTACTAGGGCTCCCTAGAGAGAGACTAGAGACTTCCCACCCCTCTAAAACCCATATCGGAGACAAACAGCGGGCTATATTAAATACGGTGACGCTCTATTAAATCACTTTATACCACACAGATATTTAAAGAATACATGCGATAAATAATAATTACAACTTAACTTATTCATTTGACAAATTTTAAGGCAAAATGGCAAAAAATTATGTAATATTTGCCAAATATTGCAATTATTATGAAAAATCAAAAAATGACGTCACCAATAAACAGTTATGGTGCAAAGCTAATCAAGGAATAATAAGAACTGTTGTGTCCTCCCTCTAAGTATAGATGATCCTTCTTTTGACTCTTTGATGTCAGGTAATAGCTCTCATGACTGTTGGTTTATCTAAGCAGGTCACTCAAATCGTTCACGGAGCTTGGTTTATCTAAGCAGGTTACTCAAATCGTTCACGGAGCTTGGTTTATCCAAGCAGGTTACTCAAATCGTTCACGGAGCTTGGTTTATCTAAGCAGGTCACTCAAATCGTTCACGGAGCTTGGTTTATCCAAGCAGGTTACTCAAATCGTTCACGAAGCTTGGTTTATCTAAGCAGGTTACTCAATCGTTCACGGAGCTTGTTTATCCAGCAGGTTACAAATCGTTCACGGAGCTTGGTTTATCAAAGCAGGTCACTCAAATCGTTCACGGAGCTTGGTTAGGTTGGTTTATCAAAGCAGGTCACTCAATCGTTCACGGAGCTTGGTTTATCCAAGCAGGTTACTCAAATCGTTAACGGAGCTTGGTTTAATCCAAGCAGGTTACCAAATCGTTCACGGAGCTTGATTTATCTAAGCAGGTTACTCAAATCGTTCACGGAGCTTGATTTATCCAAGCAGGTACTCAAATCGTCACGGAGCTTGGTTTCTAAGCAGGTTACTCAAATCGTTCACGGAGCTTGGTTTATCCACAGCTCAAATCGTTCACGGAGCTTGGTTTATCAAGCAGGTTACACAAATCGTTCACGGAGCTTGGTTTATCCAAGCAGGTTACTCAAATCATTCACGGAGCTTGGTTTATCGCATAACTCCGGTTCGGTAAAGTTAAGCAATCTTAAACTTCTGGGTAAACTGGTACCAGGGAAGCTCGTCACAGCAATGAACTTATCCCTAACAAGAACATTATCTCTATCGCTAAATCTTATACTGTACAATCTCTTACACAACTTAACATCCCATACTTCGATCCTATCGCTGAATTTAAGCACGAAAAATCTGTTGAGCACCGTAAACAAATCAGTAAAATTAGCCGTGACGTAAATCTCTTTGGTTTTACAACACGTTAGATCTAAAGCCAGCAACCTGTAGTCGGCGACCGTAAAAATACACAACTTGGTTGTAAAGTCAGCGATAAAATACTTTCTATGATTGTTACTAATTATTTCTCTGTTAATCGGTTTTAATTTATTATATATATAAACATTAGAATACATGTATGTGTCCTCAATTAATAAATAATTAACTAGTAAATAATAATCGTTAAATATGTATTCGAAATGTTCTCGGTGACCCAATGGCGTGGTCGATATCTTAGTTATGACCGACCATTGGTTTGTGCCGAAGTCATAAATGGTATAGATAGCCTCATAGTTATAATCTAACGGCTCGAAGCGGACCAAAATGGCCGATTTCAACAAATTAAAACTACTGATTTTCTTACACTCCGGGATTTGAATAGATTTTTCTGAAAAATCCGCGAGGTCGTAGATAGAGAATTTTTCCGATTTGTAGACACAAAGGTAGTTGGATGTTAGCTTTACTTCATAGTTGGGCTCGTTGAGCTGAGTTCGAGAATTCGATTGATTCCCTAGCTGATTTAATTGATTCCCTTGCTGATTTGATTGATTCCCTTGCTGATTAGATTGATCCCCTTGCTGATTCGATTGATTCCTTTGCTGATTTGATGGATTGCCAAGTTGATCAAATTGATTTCCTATTTGATTAGATATATCCTGACGCATTGATAGATTTCCTTGATGATTCGTTAAATTTTCTACTCGATCCCCTTGTTGATTCGATTGATTCCCTCGGTGATATGATTGATCAACTTGATGGCTGACTAACTCTACCTGATTAAATCCATCTCTTGCCTCCCCACCTTCATCAACTTGATTTAAAGTATCATTTAACAGCTGATTTTGATCAACTCTTTCCTGATTTGTGACTAACTCTCCTAAATTACCTAATTCATTATTTATATTTTCAGTCTCATTATTATTAATTAAGTTTTCGTTTAAACGATTCGAATCTGAATTACTTGAGTTTTCTCTAAATTGATCAAAATCGTTATTATTAACTAACTCATTTCTCTGATTGATACCACTATTAAATCGATTCCTAGTATTTGAATCGATTCCACTACTTTTACCCGATTCGATTAAATTTATGCTGAGTAACGGTCTCGTTTTATCTGATTTATACAAGTGAGCGAAGTGATTCGACGTTATAATCAGAACTAAATCACTGTCTTTCGTCGTTTGAACTGATTTGATAGTGAACTGATTCGAGATGTGAGTTGATATGGATGTGTTGAGAGGTGAAATCAGATCAACTGATTTGTCCGACCAAATGCACAGCAGCTCGTTCGTTGCGGATACCTGTAAGACAAGATAACATTAATTAGTATAAGTCAATGTTTTACATAATGAAAGAAAGAAAAAAAGAAAGAAATAAAAATGACTTTATTGAATAATAAACATAAAAAAAATAAATATACAAAATATAAATGCATTGAAGCCTACTCCAGGACCCTGTTCATGGATCGTTAGGAGGAGGGTTACTTAAATAATTAATGGACTTTTTTTTGGTTTTTATTGTTTATTGCATATATTTATACACACACACACAAACATATATATATATATATATATATTATATATATATTATTATATATAATATATATATATATATTATATATATATATAATGTAACGGAAGTTAGAAAATTTCGACATTCGTCTTCGTCTGTCTAGTTAAAAACGAATTTTTCGAGCTACTCCGAGTGGCTCGAAAACTTCCTTTCTAACTACACCGACGAAAAAGAATAATAACTCTGTATGTTATTATTATTATTTTTAGGCCCGTATTCAGAATGATCAAAAGTTTCAAAAAAAATCTCTCCTAGGTTGTGTCGCAGATGCGATGGAAATTTATTATTTATTTATTTATTTATTTTATTTTAAAATGAATGACTTTGATTGAAGATGACAAGATTATTATTGTCATGTAAATTATTTAGTATTAAATGAGATTTCAACAAAAAAAAAAGTTTTTAAGTTAATACACGCTTCCACAAAATGGTAGCAGAGCGTGGTTGAAAATTGGATCTTAAAGTGAGAAATTCTGAAGTATTCCAAAATTTAAAAAAGAAATTTAAAGAAGATTCGTACGTTCAAAAACCAAGAGACATTAATAAGTGAGTTAATATTTTATCCACTCTGAAATCTTTGACGTGTATTGAGGGTTTGAATTTAAAAAATAAATTCAAAAGTTTAATTAACACAAATGGAAGGCATCGGTTTCCTTAGAAAGGCTTTGGAACCCACCAAACAAAAAATTATTAATACACTCAATGATATTCGCGAGTTTTTGTATTCGGAGGAAAAATCACGAATTACGGCTCAAAATCTCTTAGGAAAAATTAAAAAATTTGGGGAACGATATGAATCTTTAAGGACAAATTTAGGTAACCTTTCGATATTAGATGAAACTGAAAAAGTAAGATTTGAAGAAGAAGAAGAAGATGCAATGACATTAATATTAGATATTGATGATGTTCAAATTCAATTAGAAACATATTTGAATAATATTCAAATTGAAAATGTTAATTTTAATAGTTCATCGCATCTTCCTTCAACTTCAACTTCTAATATTAAATTAACCAAATTGGAGATAAAAAAGTTTGATGGAGATATTTTAGAATTTTCATCTTTTTGGCAATCTTATGAAAATGCTATTCATAAAAATACGACTTTAAATGACACAGAAAAATTTTGTTACTTAAAAGGATTATTGACCAGAGATGCAGAAAAATGTATCGCAGGTCTATCAGTGACAAACGAAAATTATAATGTCGCTGTCACTTTATTAAAAAATCGTTTTCATAATGATTCATTAGTAAAAAATGAAATTTATAAACGATTTCGTAACTTATCTAAATCTAATAATAATATTTGGCAACTTAGGAAAACGTTTGATGATATCGAACAATATATTCGATCTCTTCAAGCTTTAGGAGAAGATATAAATCACAATTCATTTATTTCTCTTATTACTTCAAAATTTCCAGCTGAAATAGTTCAGAAAATTGAAGAAATTAATTTAATTCAATCATCTTTATTAAATCCGTTAATTGCAGGGGAATGCTCTAGTAAAAATAAAAAATCTGATGTTGAAAATTTAAGAAATTGTTTGGAATTAATAATTAAATCTAAAGAATTATCGAGTGAACCAATTTCAAAATTTAGTGGTGAAAATCAAAACAGTAATAATTATCAAAACAAATCAAAAACTGACTTTAAAAAAGAATCAGTTAAAATGACCACTGGATCATTATTGAATAGGGAAATTAAATGTCATTTTTGTAAAAACAACATTACAGTGACGAATGTACTAAATTTAAAACAGTCGAAGAAAGAAAGGCCATTATAAAAGGCAACTGTTATATTTGCTTACGTCCAAAACATGCTGCTTCAGAACATACTGACAATAGATCATGTATATATTGTAAAAAGATTAGACACCACCATCGCAGCTTATGTCCTATTAAATTTGGTAACTTAAATAAAGAAAAACAAACACAAAATATCGTAAATAAAATTAGTGAAAGTCAACTATTGACAACTTCGAATTCAGTTCATATGCAAACTGCTACTGTTACAGTTCAAAATATTAATAAATCAAATACAGTTCTTTGTCATGCTATTTTGGACAGTGGCAGCCAACGCAGTTATATCTCGTCAGAGTTAGCAAACAAATTAAATTTAAATCTAGGAAACGAAGAGTATTTGTCTCTATGTGTTTTTGGTGCGACAAAACCTATGTTAGTAAAAACAAATTCAGTAGAAATTTCAATAAAACTTAAAAATAATGAATCAATGTCTATTGTAGCTAATGTTATTCCAATAATATCTTTAAAATTAGAACAACCTTCATTATCCGATATACAAACAAAATTTCCAGGTCTAAATTTTGCTGATAAATCCGAAAATTTAGGGGGAAATAAAAACATTGATCTTCTATTAGGAAATGATTATTTTTTCGACATTGTCATGTTAGAAAAAATAAAAATAAACAATGGGTTGTTATTATAAATACCAAATTAGGATGGATTCTTAGTGGAGAAATAGTAATTCAGATAAATGCCAAGAATCTTGTTCTTCTTTACTAACAATGTGCTTATCTTGTAAAGATTATGACATGTATGCCTCTTCTACTTCAGAAATATTAGATGAAGGTTATTATAATTTACAGCAATTCTGGGATTTAGAATCCTTAGGCATTAAAGAATCAGGATCAATCACAGACGATGATTTATCCCTCAAACAATTTTCAGAAGTATACATTTCAAAGACGGCCGTTATCATGTTTCGTGGCCTTGGAGGGACAAGTCAGTTGACTTGAACTCAAATTACGGATTAGCTTTAGGCAGATTACGTTCAACTCATAAAAAACTTTCTCTCAATTCGGAATTAATGAACAAATATAATAATATAATTTTAGATCAGTTAAATAAAGGTGTTATAGAGGAAGTACCTCAAATAGATACAAATAACTTAATTCATTATCTGCCTCACCACGCAGTTTTAACTCCATTAAAAACATCCACTAAAGTACGCATTGTTTATGATGCGTCTGCTAGGACAAAAAAGGGAGATAAAAGTTTAAACGATTGTCTTTATAGAGGGAGAGTTCTTTTAGCAGATTTACTTGGAATTTTACTTAGATGTAGATTCTATAAAATAATGATGGTAGCTGATATAGAAAAAGCATTCCTACAAATTGGGTTAAATGATAGTGAAAGAGATGTTACACGTTTCTTATGGGTGAAAGATATAACAAAAGATTTAAGTTTGGACAATATTATAATTTATAGGTTCTGTAGAGTAGCTTTTGGAGTAATTTCGAGCCCTTTCTTATTACAGGCTGTAGTCCTGTATCATTTAAATTTACATAGTAATATAGAGGTAGCTCGAAAGATTTCAAAAATATTTACATGGACAATGCAGTAATTGGTGTAGACTCAACAGAAGAAGCTTTCAATGCTTATTCTGACTCTAAAACTATTTTCCAAAAGGCGGGGATGAATATAAGAGATTGGAATACTAACGATAGTACTTGTAAAAATTTAATTAAGAATAATAATCAAGATGATATTGATCTTAATGAAATTATCAGCGTCCTAGGAATATTATGGAATATTTCAGAAGACTCGTTTTCTATAAAAGGAAAAGAGTCTCAAGAAATAGATTCTAAAAGAAAACTTTTAAAATATTTAGCATCTATATTCGATCCGATGGGTTTTGTGAGTCCCATAACTATAAAATTAAAAATATTTTTACAAAATTATGGAAAAATAATGTGGATTGGGACACTAAATTTCATGATAGTCAATTAAATGAGTTGAATGTTTTACTTAATGATTTAGACGGAATTCATTTAATAAAAATTCCACGTTACATAAATTCAGTAAATTTAAATTATGATTTGCACTGTTTTTCAGATGCTTCTAAAAACGCTTATGGAACAGTAATTTACATTGTTAACAATTTAAATAAACTATCAACGTTAATCTTTGCCAAAGTTAGACTAGCTCCGACTAGGGTAATAACTATACCTAGATTAGAGTTATTAGGGATTTTATTAGGATCAAGATGTTTAAATTTAGTTAAAGACAATTTAGAATTGTCAATTCAAAACATATATTTGTGGTCTGATTCTAAATGCGCACTACAATGGTTAAAATCAAGTCATCCTTTGCCGATTTTTATCGAAAAACGTGTTAAGGAAATTAAAGCTATGAGTAAAACTCAATTTAGATTTATCCCTGGAATTGAAAATCCAGCGGATGTAATCACTAGGGGTGTATCGGTTAAAAAGTTAGAAAATTCATGGTGGCAAGGTCCGTCATGGTTGACGAAAACTATTGAAAACTGGCCACCCGAAATAAAATTTAATAATTTGGACGAAGATCTAGAAATAGAACTTGAAAATAATCATTGTGTACTAATAAATCAAAACCCTGTTATAAAAATTGAAACGCCTTTCGGCATTAATCATCTAAATTATTCTTCGTTACGTAAGCTAATTAGGGTCACCGCTTATTGTCAAAAATTTATTAATAAATTAAAACATAAAATAAAAATAATGAACTATCCGCCGCTGAAAATAAGTCAGCTGAAGATAGTTGGATTCGCTGGATTCAATTAGAATATTTTAGAAATGTTATCAATGATATACAAAAGGGAAAATCTAACGAATTACAAAAACAATTGGGGTTATTTTTAGATGAAAACAATTTGATAAGATGTAGGGGAAGATTAGAAAATTCTGAGCTAGAAAAAGATGAAATTTTTCCAAAATTATTATCAAACAAAGATTATTTTACTAAATTAGTTATCATGGATTGTCATAATAAAGTATATCATTTAGCCACTGACTCCACATTAGCGGAGATAAGACGCAGTTATTGGGTTCCTAAAGGTAGATCTTTAGTTAAAATGACAATTAAAAACTGTATTGCTTGTAAAAAATTTAATGGTCAACCTTTTGGATATCCTAATTTACCTCCCTTGCCTGCGTTCAGAGTAACAAAAAGTTTACCATTTCGGAGTATAGGGATAGATTATTTTGGCCCACTTGGATAAAAAATACTTTAAATGAAAAAGAAAAAGTATATGGGTGTCTGTTTACATGTCTAGTTACTAGAGCTGTTCATATTGAAGTTTTAGGCGACATGTCCACTGAGCAATTTTTATTGGCATTTCGTAGATTTATTGCTAGGAGAGGACATGTAAATTTAATTATATCGGATAACGCAGCTCAATTTAAATCTGCTAAAGTTATACTTGATAAAATTTGGAATAATGTTATTGAAGGGGAAGAAATTTTGCAATTTAGTTCAGTAAAAATATAGAATGGAAATCATCGCTGAATTTTCCCCTTGGATGGGGGAGTCTATAAAAGATTGATTAAAATTGTAAAAAAATGTTTAAAAATCTCTCTAGGACGCCGATGTCTAACCATTTATCAGTTAACAACTATTTTAATAGAAATTGAAGGAATAATAAATTCAAGGCCTTTAGTATACGTTGGAGAGGACGGAGTGGAGGCGTTGACTCCAGCTCACTTCCTTACCACGAGAGCTCCGAAGTAAGAAATTTTAATTTGGATCCATCAAAAAATAAAATTTTAGATTCATGGAAAAAGGGCAAGAGTTTATTAGATGAAATTTGGTTGATTTGGAAAAAGCAATATTTGTTAAGTTTAAGAGAGAAGCAAAATTATTTAGCGAAAAATGGAAAGATACCACATATTGAAGATATAGTGCTTGTCGAGGATAAAGACAAACGACCTCGACAACACTGGAAACTTGGTAAAATAATTTCATTAAATAAAAGTTCAGACGGCAATATAAGAACAGCAACAGTACGAACAGAGAAGAAAATAATATACGACCTATCAGTCATTTATACCCCATTGAGGTATAAAGAAACTAATGAAGATGCAACAGTCGGTGGCAGTGTCGCAGATGCGATGGAAATTTATTATTTATTTATTTATTTATTTTATTTTAAAATGAATGACTTTGATTGAAGATGACAAGATTATTATTGTCATGTAAATTATTTAGTATTAAATGAGATTTCAACAAAAAAAAAAGTTTTTAAGTTAATACACGCTTCCACAAAGGGTTGTTCTAGGTTGTTCCTAGCTTTTTCCTAGCTTCTTCCTAGCTTTAGTGTCCATTTTAACATTTTTAACCGTCCCTAGGGCTAGGAAGAGATCTCTCCTAGGTTTCTCCTAGCCTTTTCCTAACTTTGCACCTTAAATTCTAGGAAAAGGCTAGGAAAAAGCTAGGAAACCTAGGAAGATCCAAGGTAGGTAGAGAGGTACCTTAAATCGTCCCTAGATTGTCTCTAGTCATTTTTTGTTCTATTTTAATAATTGTTTTTGAGCTTAAAATCCGTTTTGGGTAAACAAGAGTGGTTCAAACAACTTCTTTTGACCTGAAACGGATTTCGAGCTAATAAAAACAATTTTTTTGGTCGGTTACCCCTTATAAATTTTGGGGGTGCTGCCCCAAAAAAATCAAAAAAAATCTTACCGGAATTTCATTTTATTAGTATTAAATGTTCAGAATATGACGCAAAGGTTTGCTCCAATATAATCTAAAGTTACTGTAAAAAATCACATATTGGTAATATGATGACCATACATACCAGACGATTAACAACATAATAATTGGGTATTCAAACTTCCAGTTGTCAACTTAATGGGGTTATAACGAATTTTATCGCGATAGCTCCATACGAAGCTGAGTTAATCAAAGTGATGTATTGGTGAAATGCACCAGTGCAGGGTGAAATGCACCACCCTGTATATCTTCTTCATGAGCATACTATGTTAATCGTCGCGAAAGTGTGACGTCACAAAATACATATTGGCTCATATCAAAACAAAAATGAAACAAAGGATCCTAATTATTTTTTTGTGATCCTAAAGTGACCAATAGCATTGCTTTATTATGTAAACAAAGAAACGTTCTTCAACAAAAAACGTAACTTCCGTGACGTATTTATATTTGATATGGTCGATTATATACCCGAAGCAAATTTTTTACATTCCATTTACATTTTTTAATTTTTTGTTAAGCTATAACAAATGTTTTTTCCCTAAGCAATAGACTTATGAATACTATAAAAAATACACACAGTTCACGACGTAAAGAAAATCGTGATCTCTACGTTCACAACGTATGAACTCAGAGATGTTTAATGCTGATTTGATTAGAATGATCAGCTATCTCCCCATTAAAATGTGGGATTCAAAACTCTGCCTTAACGTGGTAGTGTTGTATATTCCCATCTAGAATGAAGTAGAGCTGTTAACTGTTTTGAAAATCCCCGTTTTGAGCGACCGCCTTCTTGATTGCTAACCTTGCAATAAATGCTATCAAATATTATAAATGGAAAGTATCATAAACTTGATGAAACCTTATAGGAAATAAATAAAATAATACTAGTGCTGAGTATATTTTATTGAGTATATAATTATTACTGGAAAGTTCTAAACTAAACTAAATAATTACGGGTAAATTGGCTAACTTATAAAGGTAAACAAGACTGAAAAGTATATTATACATTTTGTTTGTTTTGTGTAGTTTTTAAACTGTTCACAATATCAACCGCTTTTAAAACGCCTAAAACGAACTAATTGCTACGTAAACTAATTTGACTTTACGTGATATGACTTTATAGATCAGTGGAAAAATGGAAGTACCAACTGTAGGGTTTATACAACCCTATAATATGATGATTTATTTATGTCAAATATAATAATTTTTCCTATAAACTTACAATTCAAAAATGTGGCACCCATACACTCTACGAAAGTTTAACCTGTTTTTATTATCACTAACTATGTTATTGTAAAAACATTTAAATAGTACATTAATGACATATAATGATTTCTTCATAAGTGAAATAAAATGCAAATCATTCTCTAGTTTCAAACCTTCACTGGGTCAAGGTCACGCACTTCACATTAGATATACTTTAAAATAATCGGCAACTATAATAAAGTTTGTTGTCATTACAAATTTACGTATTTTAAGGGAGTTATTCTGTGCCAGGTTTGTTTACAAATCATTTGTTTATTTTTGTAGAATATCTCAATATTATTAGTTTTTACAGTTCTCTACTAGGTAGCGCTAGTTGTCAAAAAAATGTCTGTTTACGTAAAATTGAGGTTCAAATTATTGTAAAGATAAATAATAAATTAAGTTATAATTAACTCTAATGTAAGTTTTATTTATTTTTGTTATATTAACGTTTTAGCACGAATAAATTTACGTAAAATCATTCCTAGGGTTGATTTTTTAAAAGCTAGGAGAAGGCTAGGAAGAAGCTAGGAACAACCTAGGAGAGATTTCAAAAACTGATTCTGAATACCGCTAGGCCTAGGAGAAAGCTAGGAACACCTAGGAGAAGGCTAGGAACAACCTAGGAGAGATTTTTTTAAAATGATCTGAATACGGACCTTAATGTACGATTACTATTTTTCGTTTTCATTATTGTGTGCATATATATATATATATATATATATATGCATACAATATATAGTAGTATATAAATATATATATATAGTATTATATATATATATATATATATATATATATATATATATAATATATATATATATATTGATCTGTAAGTTGTTTCCATTTCCAAAGAATTTTCCTCCCACGACTTTCACCAAACATGGCTCCGACCTCATAAGTCATTAACTCATCATCAGCTGCTACATTTGATTACAAAAGTTGTTTGCAGGTCTTTTCCGATTTATCTTTTCGGAATGATTTAATTGAAAATAAACATCTTTGCCTCAGGAGAAAATTTAGTCTTAAGTATAAATCAGTTTCCGTGCCGTAGAGTTGTCGCTGCGACACGTCACTAGGTAAATATAGACTGAATGCGATGAAAAAAACTGGTTTTTTAAAACGAGTTACAATCAAGGTCTTTAACAGGATAAATTGCAAATTTAACGAGACGTGACTCACTTTTAATAATCTATACCACCTACTTGCAGTGAGACAATCAATATATAGCAAGGTTCAAATCTATCGGCTATGGACAGCCGTAGTATATTCTTAAAGTTGACAGCACTGACGGGTCATAAGGGCTGTGATTTTCGATTCAGAGAGATATTTGTAAGGTTGGCAATACCAATAGGGGAAAAACCTTAGAATAATACTATATAGATAGTATTATTCGAGATTTGTTACTGTCTAGTCCGTTGTATAGAATTAGGGATTTTATGAAATTATTTTAGTTATTCATGTGGTATGTTAAGTTATTGGATGGGCATTCCCTTATTTATCTAATCATATCTTGACATGGGGCCCGAGTACGGAAGCTAATAGAGTTTTTATATCACAAAAAAGGCTCATCAGGTTAATTTTTAATATTAGTCCCAGAGAAACCACTATAAAAGCATTTAGAGAAAATAATATTTTAACGTTTCCTTGTAATAATATTTTAATTTTAGAATCTTGTAAGCTTGTTAAAAAGTATCCTGAAAAGTTCTGTACACTCTCAAATGTATATAATGTCAATACTAGAAATAAGATGAACCTTTACCCTACGAAACGTAGAACATCAATGTTTCAACAGTCACCCTTTAATTTAGCCATGAGTTGCTACAATAAACTCCCTTCGTCACTAAAAAGTATAGAAAATATGAGCTCGTTCATAAAAAATGCAAAAAAGTTTTTGGTTGATCAAGCTTTTTATTCCATTAAGAACTTTGTGTGATTTCATGTGTTATATGTTTTATTTTTATGTTTCCGTTAAAGTTTTATACTCTGTAATTGTTCAATAATTTGTTTTAAGCTATTGTAAATTTTGACTTGTTAAATCTTTATTTATAAAGCAATTTTAATTAATAAAAAATAATAATAAAAATAATTGTGTTTATTTTTATTTATTTATTTACGAATGTGTGTAAGGATTATAAATGAAAACGAATGCAAATGTTTTCATTTTATTATTGTCAAGTATTATTAGGTCCAATTTTATATGAAATATTTAAATGTCTTGACGTATTTATAATGTATGAAAAATTGTACTTAATGTAAATAAAATAAAATCTTTATCTTTATCTTTATATAGAAGGAGCACTACTGATAACACGAAAGGCGGTTCACTGGTGCACCTAAGTAATGCTGCCACCCTAACAATATACAATTTTCTAAAAAAAAGTTGGCAATACATACGGTTGCTGAATTATTATGTTCTATTATTGATTAATGATTGATTATTAATCAAATACTAATATAAATATCGGTGCATTACAATATTTAAAGCATTTTAAATTGTAGTTTAACGTTTTTAATTAAAAGTATATTAAAAGTAGTCCTCGTCAACTAAATGTATATTCTTGTATTCCGCTATCCTTTTGCCATCTAAGACCGGTTTTATTAAATACTCAGCAGGTGTTTTAAGTTATTATATTTGTTCTTTACGATCTTTCTTCATTAATAGATATGAACAAATATTTAAAATAATGTTTTGTTGTCAGGTTGGCAGCATTACTTAAGTGAACCAGTCAACCGGATTTCGTGTTATCAGTGGAATTACATTGTGTTTACGGTCCTGTGCTCCTTCTATATATAGTATTATTCTAAGGGAAAAACGAAAGGGCGATCTCTATCAACTCATAGAGATATTATTTCTAGAGAGACCCTTATTGGTTTAATTTTGAAACATCGAAAAAATAACCTAACTACCTTCGACTTACGATTTAATCGAATAAACAGAACAACATTACAGTAACATATATTAAAGAACGTTTAAAATATGTATGAGCACAGATAATGGGCGGGAAGCCAAAAACAACTGATTTATTATAACCTTAACTAACTCTTTAAGGAGGTTTCAATTAGGTTATAAAGAGCCCTTGTGAGCCCCAAAGAGATGTTTCAGGCCTCTCAATGTATTGAGATAGGCTATGATCGCTCTAGTATATATCCCTGTTGATCAAGATATGTTTTATTATTCGCGATTCAAAGTGATGTTAGGTTGGTAATACCAATGTTACTACAACAGTGTTTCAGTAACATTGCAACAATGTTACAACTGGTATCAGTTGCACATATTACTAGTTTATTGAAAGGGGTTTATCTAATTAATAGTGACTAGTGAGTATAGACACTAAAACTATTACATTGTTCACACGCGGGTTTTATCAGGGGGTTGAACCAGGTGGTTTTAACCCTCTGTTGAATCACCTGGGTTGTTCAACCCTTTGTTGAACACCCCAGTTGGTTCAACTCTGTGTTGAACCACCTAGGGGGTTCAGCCCTGTGTTGAATCACCTGGGGTGTTCAACCCTTTGTTGAACAACCAGGGGGGTTCGACTCTGTGTTGAACCACCTAGGGGGTTCAGCCCTGTGTTGAATTACCTGGGGTGTTCAACCCTTTGTTGAACAACCAGGGGGTTCGACTCTGTGTTGAACCACCTAGGGGGTTCAGCCCTGTGTTGAACCCAGTTGACAACCATGGGGTGAATTGAACCACCTAGGGGTTCAGCCCTGTGAACCACCTGGGGTATTCAACTCTTTGTTGAACAACCAGGGGGTTCGACTCTGTGTTGAACCACCTAGGGGGTTCAGCCCTGTGTTGAACCACCTGGGGTATTCAACCCTTTGTTGAACAATCAGGGGGGTTCGACTCTGTGTTGAACCACCTAGGGGGTTCAGCCCTGTGTTGAACCACCTGGGGTATTCAACCCTTTGTTGAACAACCAGGGGGGTTCGACTCTGTGTTGAACCACCTAGGGGGTTCAGCCCTGTGTTGAATCACCTGGGGTGTTCAACCCTTTGTTGAACAACCAGGGGGGTTCGACTCTGTGTTGAACCACCTAGGGGTTCAGCCCTGTGTTGAATTACCTGGGGTGTTCAACCTTTGTTGAATACCAGGGGGGTTCGACTCTGTGTTGAACCACCTAGGGGGTTCAGCCCTATGTTGAATCACCTGGGGTGTTTAGTCCTGTGTTGAACCACCTGGGTTTATTCCATGTCAAATCAACACAAAAAAGTACATTTTTCAACTCGATGTCACCGATTTAATATAATTTGGCTGACAGGTAGCACCAAAGAAGGAAGAAAAACCCCAGATTTTTGGCTCATTTGGTGCAGCCATATTGCCGCAGTAGGGTGGTGAATTTACCAAAAAAATGTGATTTTTCCACTTTTCTTTGACTACAAAAATGGCTGTATCTAAAATTCTGCATATGGTATGATTATTATTTTGGTGGCGCTTATAAGCTTAAACTTAGTCCTTTCAAATAGATTCTACATACTTTAGGATAATTAGTCACAAATTTTTATTATGAGCAAATATAAAATAAAAATGCTAAAATCTCAAAAAGCTCCTTTTTTAAAATTTTGAAAAAATCTGGCAGTTGTCGTGTTAAACTCATTTATTTACGGTGAAAAGTACCGTGTAAATAATTGGAGTTGACCCCCCTGCCAAATCCCGCGTGAGAACGAAGTATATCTAAGCTAACTAGTTATAACTAAACTTTATAAGCTTCTCTACGACTTTTAAACTCTTAATATTGTCCGAGTCTCTCTTTCCTATGACTATCAGTGGCGACACAATTTTACTATTAAAAAAGACACCTGGTATTGAATAACAGACTGATACCTGTTATTATAAGAGAACCGTAACGTACTAATAAATTAAAGAACAAGAGCCGATGCAAGTACGTAAAGATAATTATAGTGCATGTGAAATGCATTTATGACATATTTTTGAAATTAATTTGATAAGCTATTCTACCCTCTAATTTCATTAAAAAACTGCGATAGTTCAACAATTTTCGAAATTATTATATTTTTCAATTTCAGTTGAAGTAGCTAGTCGTCCTTGCAACAACGACTGAACACATGACTAAACTCATGCTATCTTTCCAAGGATCTTGAATAAAGGGAATGAGGCACTTAGTCGATTTGCCATATAACAGTTTGACCCTATCAAGAAAAATAAATTCATCACAAAACACGTGTCAAAAATTTAACTTTGCAAGCAGCAAAGGTAACTAAACTCACGACAACATTGAGCGACAAGCACAGGAGAAAGTTGAGAGCAAACTCCACTTATCCTTGTTATATAACCTGCGTTTTACGTCTTTTTTACCCAAGGATCATGAATAAAGGGGATGACGCGTTAGGAAAAATTTCTGACCCCATGGAAGTTGTAGGAGATAGAGAAATAGGAGCAAACTTACCTTCCTCTTGGTTATAATAAAAAAGGCGCCAAACGCAGGTTATGTAGCAAAGTTGTCGAGTTTGCTTCTAAACTTTCTTCTGTGCTTCTCGTGATTGTTACATTTGTGGTGCTTGTTAAGTCATTTGTGCTTATTCAATTTTAAATTTTGGACTATACTTTGCCACTTTAGTGTGTGATAATTTAAGCGTGTTTATAACCTTTTCAAGCAGTAAAACAATGGGAAATCATTGAGTATTGCTCAATGAGAGGAGAATATATTATATATATATATTATATATATATATATATATATATATATATATATTATATATATATCTTTCTCTCAGCCTGTTGAAGGGTAGACGCACTTGAAAGCTTGCATTTATCTATAATTAATTTATTATTATATATAATATATATATATATATAATATATATATATATATATATATATATATATATATATATATATATATATATATATATATAAATTGATAATCAAGGAGCCAAGTCGAGCGTGTCTGTGGACTGAAATGAAGTTGTCTGTGAACTGAATTTCCTATTTAAAATATTTATAAAATATTTTATTTGCCTTAATATTTTAAAAGGAAAGAATATTTTTATACAAACACACAGCTCTAAGTTACATTAGTATTCAGGTTATTAAATATGTTATATGTTTACGGCATGATAACATTGGTAGGAATGCAATAAATGTTTTGACGTCTATTTTTAAATGTTATCAACATGGCACCATTTCATAATGGAGATAAAAATTATTATTTAACTCTTCCATTTTTATGTGAATTTCATAAAATTTATTTTGAACCGATAATACTGTTACATAATTATAAGCTATAATTTTGATAATTCTAATTTATCAAAGTTATAAAGTCTACGGTCTGACTTCTCAAGATTTTTAAGTTCAGAAGAAAAAAAAAACTGGTATGGGGTACCTCTTTAAAATTGGTATGCGGTACCTTTCAAAAACTGGTATGGGGTACCTCTCAAAAACTGGTATGGGGTACCTCTCACAAACTGGTATGGGGTACCTCTTAAAAAACTGGTATGGGGTACCTCTCAAAATCTGGTATGGGGTACCTCTCAAAAACTGGTATGGGGTACCTCTCAAAACTGGTATGGGGTACCACGAAATCACTTCACGTGATTCAATCAATTTTATTCAAGATCCCAAGGATCTTGAATAAAGGGGATGACGCACACAGTCGATTTGCCAAACAAAAAAGTGACCCCATCGAAAACTAAAATATAGAGAGAACTCAACACGAAACTCACGTCAAAAACCAACTGCACATGCCTGGTACAAACTGCGCATGCTTACAATTCTTAAGACAACAACGCATGAATATTAATAATTTATATTAATGTAAATTAATATAAATTTAATTTATATATTAATTTATCGCGAGTTTCTTACTCGCGTGTGTTGTGCCTTTTGCAATTGTTAAGCGCTTGCGCGTGTAGCTAATTCAACGGTGCTTCTAATTACCATATACGAGAATGAAACAATCGACTATACTACAATCGAGATATATGGCTTTAGCAATATAGATGAAAAACTAGATTTTTTCCAAGGACACAATCCATAATAGATAGAAAAGCTTTTAGATAACATCGTCCTCTATAACAACAAAACGCCTCATTAACTATATTATAACACACGGCTAAAGTCAGTTGACAGCGCGCCAAAAAATTTGGGAGAGAAAGAATTCTATTGGTAAGACCGACCACGCCTCTTCCCCTTCACCTCATGCCAACCTCGGCACAAAAAATACTTTTTTCGTAAATAAAATCATAAAAAGGCAACACTGGTTGTTGCATTTGTAACCTCGCGTCGCTTTTATTTCTCTCATTGTGCATTTTGATCTGTTTGAGTTCGTTTGTTTCATTTTAATCTGTTCAATTCATCAAAAATGATTGGATTCATTCAATCGAAAATTAGTTAGACACATGTAGAAATATTAAAAGATCAAAAATAAATTAAAAATAGATTGCGTCCCGACCGGTTCGATTCCCGGTCGGGACGCATCCTTCGAGATCCCGAGCGAACGCCTTAACCACAGTGCCAAGGATGCTCACCAACGCAGGGTGGCAATAATTTATACATAAACTTACAAAACAACAATCTCTAGGTTAACCATAAAACATGTTATGAGATTTCAAACATATCTAAATAAATAAAATAAATATTTTATTTAAATAAATAATTTATTTAAAATAAAAATTTAGATAATAAATAAAATAAAATCAATAAATAAATACGTGTGGTATTGAAACGAAAAAAAAATGCCAAGTTAAATCTCGACGAATGTATCCTATGGGTTAATTTCTGAAAATTTTATTTAAAAAATTTTCTTCTTTTAGTAATAGTGGTCTAATATGTTAGTATTATAATGGTAGTTGTCTATACTGATTCCTGCAATGACGTCACTGCCGGACTATAACCTAACATGTCAATAAAAATTGATTTCATTCATAAAAACTAAAGTGATGTAGAAATTCATACAGTAGGGGTGGGGCGCGGACACAGTGGTCTAACTCCCCCGAAATAAGCTGGTTTAGATGGACCTGCCTAAGTTCACTCTTTTCCACTAGTGGCAGGTCGGTTCACTTGTACCCTATATATGAAATAATTATTTCTTCAATTCCAAGATTAAAAATATTTAAAAGGTCTTTAACAATGTTAAAATTGTATTAATTATTTAAAAGTATAATTTTCATAAACGCTTTTATAAAATATATAAACGCTGTGTTAATTTTAAGTAGACCAAACATTTTTTTTTTTTTTTGTTTTGATATCGTGATAACCATGATTTGTAGACAAACATCAAAAATGTTTGTAAACAAACATCAAACCGGGAAATTATAAATTTAATTTACGTCTTCGTTGTCTCATTATAACACACCTTTCGTAACACACGTTATCCTATTTTCTAAAAAAAATTATCTTATAAGCTACTAAAAAAAAAAAAGTCAATGAATAAGTTAAAAATTGTCTTGTTTACATTTTTTTATAAACATAAATAGAAGTATCGATTTAAAACTGATAACAAGAGTGATAAGGGCACAAGGTGAAACTAGCGCTCGGTGCGTAGTTGATGCAACTAATCCCTGTTTTTTTCGGAACCACCTAAAACCAGGGAATTAGACCACTGTGACCCCCGCCCCGACCCCTACTGTATGAATTTACATCACTTTAATAAAAACCCTTTAAAAGAATCACCTTACAAACTCTATCAGGTTGACAATACGCATTCAATTATACAAACTTGACACAAAAAAGCAGATGAAAAAAAGTAATTAACGATTTAAATAAACTTTAATCATAGAACTATTTTTTTACGCTTAAACCCGTAGGGTCACAAACATATAACTATTATGATCCATTTGATTACGTAATTAACAACTTTAACTCCACTTATTTCATACTTCCCGAACAAATTTAAAGCAACACTTAGTTGGTAAATTTATAAGATACAAACAACCAATGGCGGGAAAACGAAAGGGTTATCAAATTTTTTTTATCATAGGATTACCATGGGAGCCGATAAAAATTCTTCTTTTATTTTTTAATTGTTAGTTAATTTGTGATAAATGAGTTAAAAATTAATAGAACGACCATCGGTGCTAAAAAAATTGCAAATATTTCATAGATAAATACTTTGATTATTCCAGGATTTTAAATATAGAATTAGACTGCTCTTATCACTACAGACTTGAATTTGTCTGATTTAACCCAAACATTTTACAAAAAAGTGAATTTATTGAGTTATTAATTATTTTAGGGTGTAAATAAAATTGATTATTAAATTAAAACACCTTTACGGTGAAAATCAGCTTGTTATCAGTTAATTTAAATACCTGTTACAACTGATGTAATGCAAGTAACATTAATTAACTATAAATAAAATAAAACACTATATTATGATCTTCATCTTCTTATCACTGAATTTAAATACTCGTGACAACCCATTAAAACGCTATTTTTCAATGAAATAGTAATTCTACTGAGTTCATACGTCCTAAAATTAACTAAATTAAAGCACTTTGAGAAAAAATTTAAAAAAATAATCGTCACAAATAATAAGAAAACCTAAATAACCCACTAAAAACTTTGACAACGATCACCCTTTCGTTATCAATTTCTTATCAGCGACGGTGGCGCTGCTACGGACTTTGAATCGCGAATAGAATTGCAGTAAATTTAATGTAAACAATATAGAGTCACATGAAGAACAGTTGTTGTCGGCAATTAAACCTGAATCACTTGACATTCAATACCAGTTTGCAATCAATGACAGAGGTATAAAGAGAAGGTTAATATGGCAATGTTGGATAGCTATATAACACTAAAACAGCAAAGATCAGAGAAGAATTTTTCAGTTCTTGGCTAAACTAATGCCCTTCTTTAAAAATTCAAAAAATTAAATTTTTACAAAAAATATTTTTTCACGCTAATTTTTGGATACCAGTTTTAAAATATTTGACTCAGTTAATAGTGCGTCTTTTAGGAAATTTACTTAGATTTCTAACGAGACCAATCTCATCTTTATAGCTTAATCAGTTTAAGAGCTATTAACGATAACAGCCTAAGATTTAACAATATATCTGTATTTAGCGTTTGAAACGTTAAAAGTAAAAATAGCGAATTTTATTCCCAAAGGAAATTCACTAAATGCAAAAACATTAGAATCTTCTAGAATTCTTTTAATCGCAAATATTGTCCGAGTACTTCTATTTCCTGAATAACAGTGGTAAAACATTTAATGCTCTCTCCTCACGAGAGTAAAGCACCCGTAAAATTGCTTGCTAATTTAACTTGTTAAATTTCACAAATTAAACCTGGGTTAGTTGACACTCGATAGTAGTTAATCTTAGAATAATACAACAATATATAGAAGGAGCACAGGACCGTAAACACAATGTAATTCCACCTTAGAATAATACTTTATATAGAAGGAGCACTACTGATAACACGAAAGCCGGTTGACTGGTGCAACTAAGTAATGCTGCCACCCTAACAATATACAATTTTCTAAAAAAAATTTGGCATACTTCGGTTGCTGAATTATTATGTTCATTATTAATTAATGATTGATTCATAAAATACTAATATAAATATCGATGCATTACAATATTTAAAGCATTTTAAATTATAGTTTAACGTATTTATGAAAATTATATAAAAAGTAGTCCTCGTCAACTAAATGTAGATTCTTGTATTCCGCCACCCTTTTGCCATCTAAGACCAGTTTTATTAAATATTCAGCAGGTGTTTTAAGTTATTATATTTGTTCTTTACGATCTTTCTTCATTAATAGATATTTATGACACATATTTAAAATAAAGCTTTGTTGTCAGGTTGGTAGCATTACTTAGTTGCACCAGTCAACCGCCTTTCGTGTTATCAGTGGAATTACATTGTGTTTACGGTCCTGTGCTCCTTCTATAGATAGTATTATTCTAAGAATTCCACTTTCTTTCTTTATTTCACTTTTAAATGTCCTGACTAAATATATGTTGGACTGCCTCTTTCTTTAATTTATTACTTTGGTTATTATGTTAAATTAAAATTAATTGGTATAAGTGGCCTGGTGTGTGGTAAAATATTTGTGTTGGATTTTGGTGATATGATAAAATCATATCACTTATAGAGATATATACTAGAGGGGGCATAGCCTATCTTAATACATTGAGAGGCCTGTAACATTTTTAGTGGGGCTCTCAGGGGCTCTGTGTAACCTCATTGAAACCTCCTCCAAGAGAGGGTTAAGGTTATAATTAATCAATTGTTTTCGGCTTCCCGCAGATTGTTTGTGTGGTGATTTGTATTTTAAACATTCTACTATATAATATACTGTTTTTTTGTTCTATTTATTTGATGAAAATGAATGTGGTCAGGTTACATTTTCGATGTTTCAAAATTCAACCTATAGGGCCCCTCTAGTAATATATCTCTATGGTATCACCAGTAATTCCACTGATAAAACGAGGTGGTCTTAAGTAGGGGTGTCATAAATATCTATTAACAAAAAAAGATCGTAAAGAACAGATATAATAACTTAAAACACCTGCTGAATATTTAATAAAACCGGTCTTAGATGGCAAAAGGGTGGCGGAATACAAGAATCTACATTAAGTTGACGAGGACTACTTTTAATAATTTAATTAAAATCCTTTAAATAATGTAATGCACCGATATTTATATTAGTATTTATGAAAATCAATCATTAATTAATAATACAACAAATAATTCAAACCTGAAGTATTGCCAATTTTTAGAAAATTGTATATTGTTAGGGTGGCAATTACTTAGGTGCACCAGTGAACCGCCTTTTCATGTTATCAGTAGTGCTCCTTCTATATATGTATTATTCTAATTAATAATCAATGACACGGACATGAAATAATTCAAGGTAATTGTGTCAATAATAAATATGTTAATAGGGATTTAGTATAGCTTTTAGACTTGTTTGACGTGCAGTCAATTCTATATCAATAATTAACATATTATTGATATTTGAGAAGTGTGAATACTAAACTAGATTTCCTGTTGAAAGTAAATTCTACGTTATTTAGGTGTATAGGAGGGTAAATCTTAAATAGAGAGGGTAGTCTACACGTAAGACTGACTTTAGCGCTGACCTCTCTGGTGGCATAAAAATTAACTATTTATGTCAAATCATCTTTGTACTTTACCGCGTTTTTTATTTTTCAAAAAATAATTTATTTTAGCTTTAGTACGACACACGGCTAAAATCAGTTGACAGCGTGGGAAAATAGTTTTGAGGAACCAATAAGGTTGGCCTGATTTGAAATGAGGGCGTGGTTTAACATCCTGGACTAACCTCATTGGCTTCCACGCATTATTTCCCACGCTGTCAACTGATTTTAGCCGTGTGTCGTACTATTGTTTTCGTAATTTAAATAGTTATGCAACCAATAATATTTATAACAGATGTATTTTTAATAATTGTCAAAGCACAATTACAACTAAATCAGACTATAAATTATCACTCACTAAAGTGGCTAAGTATAATCCAAAATTAAAATTAAATAAGCACAAATGACTTAACAAGCACCACAAATTAACAATCACGAGAAGCACAGAAGAAGTTGAGAAGCAAACTCGACAACCTTACTACATAACCTGCGTTTGACGCCTTTTTTCCATTATAACTAGGGGAAAGTAAGTTTGCTTCTATTTCTCTATCTCATACAACTTCTAAGAGGTCAGAAATGTTCCTTAATGCGTCATACCCTTTATTCAACATCCTTGAGTCAATCGGCTTTCGTGTTATCAGCAGAATTACACTGTGGTTACGGTCCTGTGCTCCTTCTCTTAGAGTAATACTATATATAGAAGGAGCACAGGACCGTAAACACAATGTAATTCCACTGATAACACGAAAGCCGGTTGACTGGTGCACTTAAGTAGGGGCACCACCCTAACAACAAACATTATTTTAAATATGTGTCATAAATATCCATTGATGAAGAAAGATTGTAAAGAACAAATATAATAACTTAAAACACCTGTTGAGTATTTAATAAAACCGGTCTTAGATGACAAAAGAGTAGCGGAATACAACAATCTACATTTAGTTGACGCGGACTACTTTTAATATAATATTAATTAAAAACGTAAAACTACAATTTAAAATGCTTAAAATATTGTAATGCACCGTTATTTATATTAGTATTTTATGAATAATCCATCATTAATTAATAATAGAACATAATAATTCAGCAACCGGAAGTATTGCCAACATTTTTATAAGAAAATTGTATATTGTCAGGGTGGCAGCATTACTTAAGACCACCAGTGAACCGCCTTTCGTGTTACCAGTAGTGCTCCTTCTATATATAGTATTATTCTAAGTTTCATCATAACTACTAGCGCCCACCTAGTGGACATTTGAGGAACTTCACTAGCGACATTTTTGTAGATTTTTACATTATCCGACAGTAAAAAACTACGACACTGTCGCAGAGAGTAAAAAACACATTTTACCTACTCTTTTTGAAAATGTAAAGTGCCTACTTTACAGCCGCTCGAAAAAATACATTTACGTAAATATTTATGACTTTTAATAGCTGGGTTAATGAACCTTTTAAGTAAATACCTTACGATACAACATACACGGCTATCTTAACAATTAGAGGTAATAAAATTACAATTAAATAATTCAATATGATTGTATAATAATAGCGTTTCCATATCGATTCCAAATAAAGCATTTATTTGAGGATGCGACTGTTAAATAAAACAATAAGATAATTAATTCAGTTGCTTTGAGTTTTGAATTGGATAATTTTATTGTTTTTATTCCGTAAGGTGTGTTCATATAATTACGTAAGCGTTTATGTTTAGATTATGCTGTATAAAGAAGTTCACATAGGGGGGCGAGTTCGAAACAGACTGCCTATGCGGAACGAAGCATTTCTATTTCTAGTCATTAAGATTTGGGTCACGTTACGCTGCGAACGAGCGAAGCGAAACCGATCTAAAAGCCCTAAATAACTTATTAAATAACTACCCCTAAATAACTTATTTTAAAATATGTGTATGCACACTGGTTTAACTTAGACGTGAAAGTTTGTGACAATGGTAAATTATGAGTAAAATTAGTTGGACGTAATCCATTGTCAGTACTATTTACAATTAACGACGTTTCGAGCAGGTACTTCTCCCATCCATCAGGTTCGTCTTGATCATATCATACACCGTCTTTCTCAAGACGAACCTGATGATGGGAGAAGTACCTGCTCCCGAAACGTCGTTAATTGTAAATAGTACTGACAATGGATTACGTCCAACTAATTTTTACTCATAATTCACCATTGTCACAAACTTCACGTCTATGTATGCACACTGTAACTGTAATTGTTCTTAAAATATATATTTTTTGTCTTTTTTTTAATATTGTAAATTTTTTTTTTTGTGGTAGTACGTAATTGAGCACTTTATTGGACCGTTTTTAGGATGAGAAGCCAATCATTATTGTTATAGGAGTATTAAGTACTTTTCACCTCCGAGACAATAATGAATGTAAAAAAAACTCCTAGGACGTAAAGTAATTCATATATTGCCGCCATTACTGTAATGTAGCGTGTTCAAAAAAACAATCTGTGTAAAAGCTTTATGAAGTTTCTTAAAAACGATCATTTTGTTTCTGTTTTTGTTCGTAGACTAATTTTTTTTTCGTTTTTAAAAGTTGTTCTAATTGACAATTTTGTGTGTTTATTTGTAAAGCTTTTACATTTTTGAGTAAAAGTATGAAGCTATGGATGAATTCAATGAAGACGATAATATGGAGTTAATTGGACGTTTTTTTTTCAATTAAGTAAATAGTGCAGTTTATTTAATGAGTGCTACCTCAAAAAAAATAGTGTATGCCATCCGGCTGAGAATGTAAATCTAATTGCCGTGACATAAAGACACACTTCTCAGCCTTATGGCATAAATAACTATTTTACAATAAAAAATTGGGCTAAAAACCCGTTATTCGTAATAAATAAAAAGCAATTACGAAAAATCGGGTACGGGGTACCTCGGAACTTTTCCTCATCACATCGGATTCGCTTCGCTCATCCTCTCTGCTTCGATTTAACATCGCTCGTCCTCAGAATATACAAGTGGTTAAAATGTACTGCAACTCGTCTTCGGACTCGCTTCGCTCCTTCTCAGGTAGTAAAAACCCATCCAGGCACTGACATCGCTTGATGCTGCTTAACTTTTATGTCATCGGACTCACACATACAGACTGACAACTCTGTGATAACCACGTACATGGCCTACATCTAAATAAAAAAGATAATTCCCCGTTTCGGATTTTTTCGCAAACACAATACTTTTCCTATATTCTAATTAGGAAAAGTAAAAAGAATTCAATGTGATGAGGAAGAGCATAGCGGAACCAATTCGCGATTCAAAGTCCGTAGCAGCGCCACCGTCGCTGATAAGAAATTGATAACGAAAGGGTGATCGTTGTTAAAGTCCTTATGGGAGTTTTTTGGTTTTTTTTTATTTGTGACGATTATTTCTTTAAATTTTTTCTCAAAGTGCTTTAATTTAATTAATTTTAGGCCGTATGAACTCAGTAAATCACTATTTTGTTGAAATAGGGGTTTAATGGGTTGTCACGAGTATTTAAATTGAGTGATAAGATGGTAAAAATCACAATATAGTGTTTTATTTTAGTTATTGTTAATTAATGTTACTTTTAAAGAGTTTTAGTTTACACAAACACACAAAATTACCTATTAATTGCATTAAATTGTTTAAATTAGTTGTTACAGGTATTTAAATTAACTGATAACAAGCCGATTTTCACCGTAATGGTTTTTTAATTTATCACTCAATTTTATTTACACACTAAAATAATAAATAACTCAATAAATTCACGTTTTTGTAAAATGTTTGTTTAAATTATCCGTTTAGGTTTTATTATTTCTGAGTTAAATCGGACAAATCCAAGTCTGTAGTGATAAGAGCCTGATTCTATATTTAAAATCCTGGAATAATCAAAGTATTTATCTATGAAATATTGGCCATTTTTTAGCACCGATGGTCGTTCTATTAATTTTTACCTCATTTGTCACAAATTAACGAACAATAAAGGAATAAAAGAGGAATTTTCAACGGCTCCCATGCTAATCCTATGATAAAAAAAAAATTTGATCACCCTTTCGTTTTCCCGCCATTGGTATTGCCAACCTTACAACTATCTCTTTGAATCGCGAATAAAAAAGATTATTCCAGACCCATCTCCGTTTCGGATTTTTTCGCAAACACACAATACTTTCCTATATTCTAATTAGAAAAGTAAAAAGAATCCAATGTGATGATGAAGAACATAGCGGAACTAATATGGTGAGATAAGTTCCGATGTACCCGGTGCCATATATATTTTATTTCTTGGTCTGTGCCTAGTTTAACATTTCGAATAGAAAATAGCTAAATTCTAGGTTAATTAATGATTAATTAATTAATTAACACTTCAGTGTTTTTCCTTTTACTTCAAATTTTTTTAAACTGTGGTAAAGTTTTTTTATGTTTTTTTTGGTATGCTTTACTAAATTTTTTGGTGTTTGTTTGTTTTGTTTATTGTTTGACACTGAAGATACCTGGCTTCGCCATGCGAAACGTCTGTAATTAATGTTTATTTAAATAAAATTTCTATAAGACTGAAGTCTTCATTAATTAACCTAGAATTTAATTCTTAACAGTCCAATAAATATTTTGAAAATAGCTAAGATAATTTAGTTTTAAATTCGAATAGAAAAATAGCTAAGATAAGTTTAGTTTTAAATTCGAATAGAAAATAGCTAAGATAAGTTTAGTTTTAAATTCGAATAGAAAATAGCTAAAGTTTAGTTTTAAATTCGAATAGAAAATAGCTAAGTTTAGTTCTAAATTCGAATAGAAAATAGCTAAGTTTTGGTTCCTAGAAAATAGCTCGAATAGAAAATAGCTAAGTTGTTTAGTTTTAAATTCGAATAGAAAATAGCTAAAGTTTAGTTTTAAATTTGAATAGAAAATAGCTAAGTTTAGTTTTAAATTTGAATAGAAAATAGCTAAGTTTAGTTTTAAATTCGAATAGAAAATAGCTAAGTTTAGTTTTAAATTCGAATAGAAAATAGCTAAGTTTAGTTCTAAATTCGAATAGAAAATAGCTAAGTTTAGTTTTAAATTTGAATAGAAAAAGCTAAGTTTAGTTTTTAATTCGAATAGAAAATAGCTAAGTTTAGTTTAAAATAGAAAATAGAAAATAGCTAAGTTTAGTTCTAAATTCGAATACTAAGTTTTGAATAGAAAATAGCTAAGTTAGAATTCGAATAGAAAATAGCTAAATTCTTATATAGAGTAAATAAGACTATTTATAAACCGGCAGATGTAATATTAGGTCAGAGGCGATAGTATAGACCCCTTCACAAGGAGAAAGTAAACATCGCCAGTGAAAGTTCGCCATTCTCTCACTACACGGCGCGTGGTTATAAATGATTCGGTGACTAAACAATTACTCTATGCTTAAATAAGGATATTATATTTGTCTACTTAATAATTAACAAGCCACTCTGTCATATGCACATTCACTAACTTCAAGATTTAACTAGCTTTATTTAATTTGATGAAATACATATTAACTTTTAAAAAATACTTACTATCTTTATTAAAATAGATTAAATACATATTAACTTTTAGAAAATTATTACTAACTTTATTAAAATAGATGAAATACATATTAACTTTTAGAAAATACCTACTATTTTTATTAAAATAGATGAAATACATATTAGCTTTTAGAAAATACCTACTAACTTTATTAAAATAGATGAAATACTTATTAACTTTGAGAAAATATCTACTAACTTTATTAAAATAGATGAAATACATATTAACTTTGAGATAACACCTACTAACTTTATTAAAATAGATAAAATACAAATTAACTTTGAGAAAATAACTACTAACTTTATTAAAATAGATGAAATACATATTAACTTTGAGATAACACCTACTAACTTTATTAAAATAGATGAAATACATATTAACTTTTAGAAAATTACTACTAACTTTATTAAAATAGATGAAATACAAATTAACTTTGAGATAATACCGACTAACTTCATTAAAATAGATGAAATACATATTAACTTTTAGAAAATACCTACTAACTTTATTAAAATAGATAAAATACAAATTAACTTTGAGAAAATACCTACTAACTTTATTAAAATAGATGAAATACTTATTAACTTTATTAAATTTGATGAAATACATATTAAGTTTTAGAAAATTACTACTAACTTTTTTAAAATAGATGAAATACTTATTAACTTTGAGAAAATACTTACTAACTTTACTAAATTCGATGAAATTTTGTATCACTTTGTTAAGTGATACGAAACATTTATTATTTGATACTACCAAGTTTTGCAAAACATGAACAGTTGAATCTCGCACAATTATATTGTGATAGGAAAGCATTCATTCACTATTATTTATTAATAAGGTATTTGGTATGCCATACAGGCACGTCAATTAGTATTGTGCCGGATCGACTTCTTTTTTAAATCGATTTCATATGAGTCGACTCAACAAATAATCGACTCCAAGTCTCATTGAGTAAAAGGTCGATTTAAGTCGATTTAAGTCCGATTCGAAGCGACTTGATTTGATTGAAGTCGAGTCGATTAAAATCGACTTGAGTTCAGTCAAGTAGAGATGAGTCGATCTAGTTAATCTAATCGACTCTAGTTATTTGAATTGACTCGAGCTGACTATTATCAATTCGAGTAGACATGCATAGAATTATTCGTCTTGAATCGACTCTTTTCGATTGAATCGAGTTTAGTTAATTTGAATTATCTCAAGTCAATGATTTAAGTAGACAAGAGTCTAAGCAAATCACTCAGTCGATTTTAGTCGAGTTGACTGAAGTCGATTTAAATAGACTCGAGTCAACTAAAGCGATATAAATTAACTTGAGTCGACTTAAATCGACTTGATTTAAATCGAATCGACTCTATTCGACTAAATCGAATCATAAAAAAATCGTCTATTCAAATCGATTCGAAAAAAATGACTTAATCGACTCAAAAAATCGACTCGGCACATCAGTAACGCCAACATAAACAAAATATAGACTCACCTTGCCAGTAATGGGAGTTTTAATCTCAGTATGGTACTTGTTCTTCAGCCAATTATGTGCCAATGATCGTTGCGATAAAAATTTCTTCTTCCAAGATGTCCGACTATTATCTTCCCTATACGCAGAACTCGTAGGTCGAACTGAAGATGTCGGACACTTCTTAACTTCGGATTTGTTTATATAACGTTTCCAAACGTTATCGTTTGACAAGCTTAAATTCCACGAACGACAAACCAAAGATGCACTTAGTAAGTCGTTTAAGTCCAGTAAACGCCATATTAAGTGAAGGATTTCTTCTGGAAGTTCTTCAACCGGATCTTTTTTGACGGAGGGGGGCTTGATGGCCTTCATTATTAACCGGGCCAAACGTTTTCCGGCTGCATCGCACATTTCCCGATTTTCTACTTATAATTTTCAACGTTTTTTTACTCCAAAACGTTTTAAATTCAAATTTTCAATTGATAAGGAGATTACGAAGGAAATAATATCAAAAATTGAATCAGAGTCTTTGAAAACGAAATAGCGGCAAATAGTACACCAAAAGGCAAAAAACCACATCCATTGACAAACAAAGGAATTAGTCTAGTTGTCAAAAAAAATGTTTCTGAATTCGGAAAGATCGTTCAATGAATATATAGATGATTAAATAGCCAAATAGATGATTAAATGGCCAAATAGATGATTAAATGGTCCAAATAGATGATTAAATGGCCAAATAGATGATTAAATGGCCAAATAGATGATTAAATGGCCAAATAGATGATCAAATGGTCCATATAGATAATTTAGTAGTCTAAAAAGATGATTAAATAACTAATAAGAGTTGCTATCTTAGGTCGATAACAAGATAATTATGTCCAATGAAGATGAAAATTTCATTCCACTTTAAATTTTCAGCCCTCAATGCCTTTTCTTTTCAATAGAAGTTTTCATTTTTTTTTTCTTTTAGTATTTCCTTCACTTTGTGAAAGCATTTGATGCCTCAAAATCTGTTTCCTCTACGTCCTTGTTTTAATCATCTTTAACTGCAAACTTGTCCAATGTTTAACACATTTACAAAATAATGTCCTGGTATCACTTTTAAAAGTTCTGTATTTTTTTTTTAATGTCGAAACTTTTTCTTTTTGCTTATTAAAGATAAATTTAAAATTTAGGATTAATAAGTATTAATGGTGACTGAAATTAGATTTAAAAAAAAATAGTAGAAATATAAAGGGCATAGAAGGAGTTCTATTGGACGGCTGTAGGGGGGGGGGGGGGGGGGGGGTTGCCCGCAATCATAGACATATTACTAGAGTAATATCATAGAATAATAATATCATAGCAAGTAATGTAATATCATAGAGGTATCTTAGAGATATTAGTAATATCATAGAGATATCTTAGAGATATTAGTAATATCATAGAGACATCTTAGAGATATTAGTAATATCATAGAGACATCTTAGAGATATTAGTAATATCATAGAGACATCTTAGAGATATTAGTTATCAAATAGATATCTTAGAGATATTAGTAATATCATATAGATATCTTAGAGATATTAGTAATATCATAGAGATATCTTAGAGATATTTGTAATATAATAGAGATATTACTTATTATTACAAGAGGGGTTCTATATGTTAAATTTTGAAATATCGACAAAGTAAACTGACCGTACCTTCGGTTATAAATATAATCAAATAATCAGTACAACATTACAGTAACATATACATAGTAAAACTACAAATCAAAATAGTAACAATGTGTGGGGAGCCGAAAAACCATTGATTTATTATAACCTTCACTCACTGTTGAAGGAGGTTTCAATGAGGTTACACAGAGCTCCTGAGAGCCCAAAAAGGTGTTTAAAGCCTCTCAATGTATTGAGATAGGCTATGCCTCCTCAAGTATATATCTCTATACCCACAATACTTTGCGTCATACAATCCAATGCTAGCTAAATAGTGCACGCATTTAAAGTCAATGATGATTAACTTATAAAATCTGACATTAAAATGATATTCTAAATATAATATTCTTTGACAAATGCAGAGGGGTCCAAATACCTCCACTCCTAATTTTTTGAAGCGTATAAAATAAATAGACAGCTGTACTAAATTCTTAAAGTTGGTAGCACTGACTGGTGATAAGAACTACAATAAATCCTTTATTTTCCAGTCAATGCCGTAACTATATGGGGGGGGGGTATTTAACTAACAGTTGATCCCTTTAAATTTGTTAAGTATTTAAGGCAACATTTTATGTATTTTAATAAAATGATGAGTTCTTATATTTATTTCTAAAGAAATAAACTATTAAATATCTAGTCCGGGAGCCCAAGGCTTATTTTTTACTTTGTTACAGTAAGTACATCGTAAAAAGCCTTGGTCTATCGCCGAAAGTGGGGCCGTTTAGAAGCAGTCGTGCCTCAAAAACTAAAACAAAAAAATGCCAAAAATTACCTCATAAGCCGCAAACAATTGAATTTTTGTGGCAAACAATTTAAATTTTAAGTTAGATGCTAGAAGTATGCGCTGGACATTAATGTTCAATGCAAAAAAACAAATTAGGTTTACATAGTACAACTCAAGTTTTTCAAATTTATTTCATACGTTTCAAAATTAAGGAGAGGATTTAGGACGACCCGGTATACAGGTACAACATTTGGCTAAATTTGAATCGTGAGGCAATGTGGATCATCCCTTAGGTCAGAAACAACCGAATAAACACTGTTTGAGCCATTCCATATAGTCCAGGCGCCGGGCCTGAAATAATGTGACTCATTTTGTACTACTTTAAACCAAATTATTCTGAAAATATACCTTAAATTATGAAGAAAAAACATAGTCTGCCTATCCAGAGTGAAGCCTTTCATAAGATTGCGCATGCTCAAAAGTTTATAAAATCCCACAAATTTCAGTTTTCTTGTAATAAGTGATTCCCTGTAGGTCGTGTGCAAAACATGAAGAGAACTTTTTTTTAAAGTTCAAAAAATATCCTATAAAACGAGTGTTTTTTAGTCAAAATCGGATCACTACAACTTAAGTTATGATATTTGGTAAATGTCCAAAATAAATGCACAAAAAGCCAATATATTTCCAAAGAAATACACTGACTGCATAAATTAAAGTTTTGTAGTGTTTTTGAAAGAGCCATAACTTTGGTTTTAGTCATCCAATATTGATAATTTAACACATGTTTTATAGAACATATTATCAGCTTTAAAAAATGTTCTCTCCATGTTTTGCACACGACCCACAGGGAACCACTTATTTAAAAGAAAACTGAAATTTATCCTATTTTATAAAATTTTGAGCATGCGAAATCATGAATGACTCCACTCTGGATAGGCAGACTATGCTTTTCCTTCACAATTTAAGGTATATTTTCAGAAAAATTTGGTTTAAAGTAGTGCAAAATGAGTCACATTTTTTCAGGTTCGACTCCTGGACTATTATAGATCAGTCCTTCTATACCATTTATTTCTGTTTGAATTAAAAGCTGAAAATAATAGTTAAACTGACAAATGTTTTTATTACAAGCTGATTTTTTTCATTATCATCTTAATTTGATTGATAAAAGCTGATTTTTTTATCATCTATTTGTTTTAATTATCAGCTGATTTTATCGCTCATCGGCTTATTTGATTTATTATATCCTCTGATTTTATTAATTATCAGCTTATTTATTAAAAATCAACCGATTTGATTAATTATCAGCTGATTTTGTACATAATCAGCTAATTTTGTGCATAATCGGCTGATTTTGTACATAATCAGCTATTTTTGTACATAACCAGCTGATTTTGTACATAATCAGCTGATTTTGTACATAATCAGCTAATTTTGTACATAACCAGCTGATTTTGTAGATAATCAGCTGATTTTGTAGATAATCAGCTGATTTTGTAGATAATCAGCTGATTTTGTAAGGAAAAGTTCCGAGGTGCCCCGTACCCAAATATTGTTTTCACTGACTATAGGAACCTAGATGCAGATTATCTATTGAAATCCTGTGTTAAGGTCACATCTAGGCGTGACACGGTAACCTTGTTCTGTCTCTGATCACCACCTTCCTAAGTCTATTATAAACAAAACTAACGCATTTGTACGTCATCCGATAACAATGCAAACAACCGATGGACTTTCAAATCAAAGGCTTAGGATTAGTAAATCTAATGCTAATCAAATTATTTTAAAATTTATTTTGAGATCTATGCATTCCAAACATCTATGGGTCCATTATCTACTAAAAGTTTATTAAAAATACCCTTTCTAGAAAAAGAGATGTTATAAGATTGGATCAAATTTGATCTTTACAGTACAAGATGAAGCACTCAGAGGTGAAAAAATACTGAATAGAGAGAGTTGTGGAGACTTGCAATCTCTATAAATGTATATCACTGTAAATTTAGGTAAGTTAAGTTACAACTAGTCATCATAAGACTGTTTCAGACCACCCAATGGTATGAGGTAGACACTACCATCTCTATGTACTTATATCTCTATACACTCAGGCAAGTAATGTTACAACTAGACCTCTTAGAACTGCTTCAGACTACCTAAAAGTATGAGGTAGACACTACAATCTCTATGTACTTATATCTCTATACACTCAGGCAAGTTAGGTTACAACTAGTCCTACTAGTCCTCTTAGGACTGCTTCAGACCACCCAATGGTATGAGATAGACACTACCATCTCTATGTACTTATATCTCTATACACTCTGGCAAGTTAGGTTACAACTAGTCTTACTAGTCCACTTAGGACTGCTTCAGACCACCCAATAATATGAGATAGACACTACCATCTCTATGCACTTATATCTCTATACACTCAGGCAAGTTAAGTTACAACTAGTCATCATAAGACTGCTTCAGACCACCCAATGGTATAAGATAGACACTACCATCTCTATGTACTTATATCTCTATACACTCAGGCAAGTTAGGTTACAACTAGTCCTACTAGTCCTCTTATGACTGCTTCAGACCACCCAATGGTATGAGATAGACATACCATCTCTATGTACTTATATCTCTATACACTCAGGCAAGTTAGGTTACAACTAGTCCTACATAGTCCTCTTACGACTGCTTCAGATCACCTCACGGTATATGATTGACACTGCCATCTCTATGAATATCTTTTTGAATTATAACTAAATCCGTTTCAAACAAGAATTTCGTACATATTTTTAATATTTGATTTTTATTATATGTATTTATGAATTATTAATTATATTTAATTTATTATATATATAATATATAATATAATCTTTATTTGTATTAACTTATTTTTTTTTAAATTATAGTTTACAAAGTATGCAATAAATACAAAAAACGTAGTTAAAAAAATTAAACAAGTCCTCTTGAGTTAGAATAAATAATAATTAATACAACTTGCCTTGATAAAATGAAATTCATAAAAAAAAATAAATAAATAAGCTACTTTTAATTAGTATTAGAGGCGTAATGAAGGGTTACTAGACCTTCTCCTCATAGCGTGAACAGTAAACAAATATAGCTGGTGTAGATTTTATAGTTTGATGATATATATAGTTTGATATGTTATTATGATTCCTTTTTTACGTAGTGTACGGTTTGTTCCTAACAGATATCTTAAAAATATTTATCTTGAAAATGTATATTTCAGATATTTTGATTTAAATTCTATTCTTTGTCCTTGGGCTAAATTAGAACCAGACGAACAGACAGAAACGACAAAATATACTAACGAGAGATAATGTAACAGTAACACATAATGCACTATGGAACAATATTTAGGAACTAAAATAAAAAACAAAAACAAATGTTTGAACAACAAAACAAAAACGTCAAGATAAAACACAAACAAAGCATCAAAGCATGAAGAAATAAATAAAACTAATAAAAAAGAAAAAAATAAACTTATAAGTAATATACAGCAGATAAGCATTTGACATGTCATATTTCGAAACTAACTCATTTAAGTATTTTTTCGGTACTCATATATATTTATGTTTATAAAATATTGAGTCTTTATTTATTATTACTTTAATGCCTAAGTTAGTTCAGTTTTCCTTTAATAAGTCAATCTAGTTAATCTTTAATTTTAAATACTTTTGTAAGTTCAGATTTAATTTAGTTAAATTTTGATCTTATCAAGTTATTTTAGTATCATCTGCGTACACAGCTGGTATTATTGTTTGATTTCCTGTGTTTAATGTGTTAATGCAATTAAAACTATCTAATTTATAGGGAATATAATAATGCCTGTTTTAGGGCCTTTTGGCCCTTCAGGGTATTCGCCCTGCGGGTACCACCTCGGGTGGGTTACATCTACTATGCTCAAAGTAAAGCTCAAGTTGGCTAAATCTTTTTACATAAAATTCTATTCATGAAAATTGAGAGCATAGCCCGGGTTGTGAACCCTGGACATCCGGTACCGAAGTCCAGTACTTATTTATAGGGAATACATTTAGAAATTCGCTAATAATGAAGCAATGTGCCTCTCATATAATCTAGTTATATGATTAACTGTTATAGGACTATAGGCCTCCTGAGTGGTTTTCTCAAAGTTGTCTGAGTGTATAGAGATATAAGTACATAGAGATTGTATTTTCTATCTCATACCATTGGGTGATCTGAAGCAGTCCTAAGAGATCTTGTAAGACTAGTTGTAACCTAACTTGCCCTAGTGTATAGAGATATAAGTACATAGAGATGATAATGCCTATCTCATACTATACTAATAGATGGTCTGAAGGGGACTAGTTCAAATCTACCGGTGTGGCTAAATGTTTAAAGAAATGCCAGATACTTCTAAAAAGTGTACATTTGTTTCCAAAATTTTACCCTATTTTTCAACGGAACTCTTAATGGTAACTTAATACAAATACAGAGTACATAAATAAATAAAATCAGCTGTAATTAATTCATCAAATCTAACTTCATTTTCAGCTTAAATTATAAATAAATATTTAAATATTTTTGAAATTTACCACTTTAATTATTTAAAATTATTAACAATACAAAAAATAAATCATTCACTGGTTTTAATTGTCGCACTATAATTTTTATATTTTTGTTAATTTAATTAATTTAGCGTATTTTCTTTAATTTATTAGGTTGTTTTTTGAAATTTCTTTATTCGTGACGACTTTTTGTTTTTAGCTTTATTAGGTAAAACTGATAAATGTCAACGAAAAACGTCGCGTTCACAGATGTTCGGGATTTAGCGTTTACATAGAGTCGCTCTACGAACTGATCGAGACGAAAGATGAATAGGAACTGAAAAACAAGTCCGGGAAACAACGGGAAGGAGGTAGTGGAACGATAGTTCCGCTCTGTCACATATAGAAAGCTATTAGGTAGTGAGTTAGAGAGTGATTTGTATTCGTGTAGAGTAGTTAGAGATTGAGTTTCAATATACTTGGATCCAGATCTACTTACATCTGTTTTAAAAGTATTGTTTGGCACTGAGAATCCAAAGTGATTTAAAATCTGAAATACCCGTTTCCTGCCTTTGAGACAGAGATCGTATAGGCACTCGATTTCGGCACCGGAGGTCCGGCGTTCGAAGCCCAGTCTATGCTCTAAACTTATATGGATAGTATTTCTCTTAAAAAGATTTCGCCACTTTATTTTAATTCTTAGGGGATAGTATCTAGTCCTCTTAAAACTTAATAAGAAAGCAATAAATGGCATTTTATTTTGTTACTCATCCTCATTTATACCATAAGTTAAAATATTAAAAATATATAAAATATATAAAAAATTCTGGCGCGGTGTTCCGCATGTCGGGCGAATTTCCTTTGGATGCGTGTTTCCGTGCTTTTTACAATATATAAGTTTACAACTACTAAATAAATAATTCCGTAGCGGTGGTCCGCTGTCGGGCGAATTTCTTGTAGAATTCGTGTTTCCGTGCTTAACAACCCATTTCTTGCTTAAGGTTCCGGTTCATGCTTTAGAACCTAAGCAGTTACTCGATTGTCAAGCACTGCTCGTAACTCATTTTGTCTGTATTTTCAAAGGAAATGCGCATAATTATCCAGTTGGTGTTCAAAACTATGCCTCTAAAATTAGAGGTACGCACTATTATTTGCACTAGTTTAAAGCATAGTTACTTATATTTAAGCTTAGTCAGTTATCTTTAAAGGTTTTAGCGCATTTCCTTTGAAAAATACAGACAAAATGAGTTACGAGCAGTGCTTGACAATCGAGTAACTGCTTAGGTTCTAAAGCATGAACCGGAACCTAAGCAAGAAATGGGTTGTTAAGCACGGAAACACGAATTCTACATGAAATTCGCCCGACAGCGGACCACCGCTACGGAATTATTTATTTAGTAGTTGTAAACTTATATATTGTAAAAAGCACGGAAACACGCATCCAAAAGAAATTCGCCCGACATGCGGAACACCGCGCCAGAATTATTTTCTAGTTGTAAACTTATATTAAGTAAAAAAAACGATAAAAATTTGATCGTCCCTACCAGGATTTGAACCCAGGTACCCTGAGTTTGAGTGCTCGTATTGACTCCGGACCACTGCCATTCAACTCACAGGCCCAAAAAACTTAGAAAACGACACCCTACCCGATATTTAATTTTTAACCACCGTAATTTTGGTTTTCGATAATTTTTGTGGTTTTCGACTTTTGGTAACTTAGAGTGGTCGTATCGACTTCGGACCGGTTTCATTCGATTCAGCACCCAAAAATACATCGAAAACGACACCCTACTCGAAATTTATTTTTTGTCGACCTAAATTTTGGTTTTTGGTAATTTACAATGGTTTTTTTGGACTTTTGGTCACTTAGAGTGGTCGTATCGACTTTGGACCGGTTTCATTCGATTTCAGCGCCTCAAAATACATAAATATTGACCTTTTTCGCGGCAAAAAATATTAACCCTGAATTTTGCCGATTTTTTGAAAAATTCGCTGACTCAGCAAACCGGGTTAATGACGTCACAAAAACCTGGTTTTCAATAGGGTTCGTGTCCTCCTAAAGGTTGATTTTTGAACCAAGTTTGGTTAAAAAATATTAATCCGTTCGAAAGATAGAGTGTTTACAAGAAAATGTCTAGAAATACATATATATATTACATATATATATATATATATATATATATATATATATATATATATATATATATATATATATATATATATATATATATATATATATAATATATATATATATATATATAATATATATATATATATATATATATATATATATATATATATAAAGTCTCACGAAACGTATTTTTTCGTCATTAGGGACCTCTGAAACGGATTTGTGTCGTGGTCCGAGGTTCGAATTCCGCCATGACGCCTATCCCATTAGCTGAATTTCCGAAGGAAATTCGCTAAAAAAGAAGTATTGTGTTACCAAAAAATGCGAAATTATCAAGACACCAGAATTATCCGTTCCAGGTGTTTTAAAAGCCTATCCGCCCGGATAAGGCTAATTTCCTAAATTCTAATTTCCTTCGTTATTGTTTAGTCTTTAGATCTTCGTTATCTTTATCCCTTCAACACGTGATTAGCTACTTTATATATTAATTAAAAACATTAAAGTGTATAAATGCTTCTATTTAGCAGTTGGCTTGATTAGCTTTTTGCTTATCTTTAACATTACAACAGGGTCAGGGACAGCAGCGCTCCATGACGTCCAGCAGATTATTCAACTGTTGATTGAATCCATTGTTATCTCTGCATGCGGGCAAGCACCGTGTACTAAGAGACTAATACTTAGACGGAGGATACAACTGCTCTTATCATTCTCTGGGTAGTTTGGCAATCAAAGAGACTAATACTTAGAGAGATATACAACAGCTTTTATCATTCCTTGGGTAGCTAGGTACTGATAGAGACTAATAGGTAAAAGGAAGATACAACTTCTCTAATCATTCCCTGAGTTGTTTGGCAGTCAAAGAGACTAATATTATTAGAGAGAGGATACAACAGCTCTTATCATTCCTTGGGTAGCTTGGCCATAACTGTACATTGGTAACAAAGAGACTAATACTAAGCGTGAGGATACAACAGCTCTTATCATTCCTTGGGTAGCATTGTGCCATAAGTGTATATTGGTGACAAAGAGAGGAATACTTAGAGAAAAGATACGACAGCTCTTATCATTCCTTGGGTACCTTGGTGCTATAACTGTACATTGGTGACAAAGAGACTAATACTTAGAGGGAGGATACAACAGCTCTTATCATTCCTTGGGTAGCTTGGTGCTATAACTGTACATTGGTGACAAAGAGAGAAATACTTATACAAAAATACGACAGCTCTTATCATTCCTTGGGTGGCTAGGAGCCATAACTGTACATTGGTGACAAAGAGACTATTACTATTAGAGAGAGGATACAACAGCTCTTATCATTCCTTGTAGCTTGGTATAACTGTACATTGTAACAAAGAGACAATACTATAGACAACAGCTCTTATCACCTTAGGTAGCATTGTGCCATAACTGTACATTGGTGACAAAGAGAGGAATACTTAGAGAAAAGATACAACAGGTCTTATCATTTCCTGGGTACCTTGGTACTGAATGAGACTAATAGGTAAAAGGAAGATACAACTTTTCTAATCATTCCCTGGGTTGTTTGGCAGTCAAAGAGACTAATACTTAGAGAGAGGATACAACAGCTCTTATCATTTCCTGGGTATTGGTACTCAAAGAGACTAATACTTAAGAGAGAGGATACAACAGCTCTTATCATTTCCTGGGTAGTATGGTACTCAAGAGACTAATACTTAGAGAGAGGATACAACAGCTCTTATCGTTTCCTGGTAGTATGTACTCAAAGAACTAATACTTAGAGAGAGGATACAACAGCTCTTATCGTTTCCTGGGTAGTATGGTACTCAAAGAGACTAATACTTAGAGAGAGGATACAACAGGTCCATTTCTTGGGTTGCTTGGTACTGAATGAGACTAGAGAGAAGATACAACTGCTCTTATCATTCCTTGGGTAGTTTGGTACTCAAAGAGACTAATACTTAGAGAGAGGATACAACAGCTCTTATCATTCCCTGGGTAGTATGGTACTCAAAGAGACTAATACTTAGAGAGAGGATACAACAGCTCTTAACATTTCCTGGGTAGTATGGTACTCAAAGAGACTAATACTTAGAGAGAGGATACAACAGCTCTTATCGTTTCCTGGGTAGTATGGTACTCAAAGAGACTAATACTTAGAGAGAGGATACAACAGGTCTTATCATTTCTTGGGTTGCTTGGTACTGAATGAGACTAATACTTAGAGAGAAGATACAACTGCTCTTATCATTCCTTGGGTAGTTTGGTACTCAAAGAGACTAATACTTAGAGAGAAGATGCAACAGCTCTTATCATTCCCTGGGTAGTTTGGTACTCAAAGAGACTAATACTTAGAGAGAGGATACAACAGCTCTTATCATTTCCTGGTAGTATGGTACAAAGAGACTAATACTTAGCAACAGCTCTTATCATTTCTGGGTAGTATGGTACTCAAAGAGACTAATACTTAGAGAGAGGATACAACAGCTCTTATCATTTCCTGGGTAGTATGGTACTCAAAGAGACTAATACTTAGAGAGAGGATACAACAGGTCTTATCATTTCTTGGGTTGCTTGGTACTGAATGAGACTAATACTTAGAGAGAAGATACAACTGCTCTTATCATTCCTTGGTAGTTTGGTACTCAAAGAGACTAATACTTAGAGAGAAGATGCAACAGCCTTATCATTCCCTGGGTAGTTTGGTACTCAAAGAGACTAATACTTAGAGAGAGGATACAACAGCTCTTATCATTTCCTGGGTAGTATGGTACTCAAAGAGACTAATACTTAGAGAGAGGATACAACAGCTCTTATCATTTCCTGGGTAGTATGGTACTCAAAGAGACAATACTTAGAGAGGATACAACAGCTCTTTATCATTTCCTGGGTAGTATGTACCAAAGAGACTAATACTAGAGAGGATACAACAGGTCTTATCATTTCTTGGGTTGCTTGTACCTGAATGAGACTAATACTTAGAGAGAAGATACAACTAATCTTATCATTCCTTGGGTAGTTTGGTACTCAAAGAGACTAATACTTAGAGAGAAGATGCAACAGCTCTTATCATTCCCTGGGTAGTTTGGTACTCAAAGAGACTAATACTAGAGAGAAGGATACAACAGCTCTTATCATTTCCTGGGTAGTATGGTACTCAAGAGACTAATACTTAGAGAGAGGATACAACAGCTCTTATCATTCCCTGGGTAGTTGGTACTCAAAGAGACTAATACTTAGAGAGAGGAGCAACAGCTCTTATCATTCCGGGTAGTTGGTACTGAGGATACAACAGCTTTATCATTCCCTCAATACTTAGAGAGACAACAGCTCTTATCATTTCCTGGGTAGCTTGGTACTCAAAGAGACTAATACTTAGAGAGAAGATGCAACAGCTCTTATCTTCCCTGGGTAGCTTGTACTCAAAGAGACTAATAGTTAAAAGGAAGATACAACTGCTCTTATTATTCCCTGGGTAGTTTTGCACTCAAAGAGACTAATACTTAGAGAGAGGATACAACAGCTCTTATCTTTCCTGGTAGACTTACTTAGACAGCTCTTATCATTCCCTGGGTAGGTTTGGTACTCAAAGAGACTAATACTTAGAGAGAAGATGCAACAGCTCTTATCATTCCCTGGTAGCTGGTACTCAAAGAGACTAATACTTAGAGAGAAGATGCAACAGCTCTTATCATTCCCTGGGTAGCTTGGTACTCAAAGAGACTAATACTTTAGAGAGAAGATGCAACAGCTCTTATCATTCCCTGGGTAGCTTGGTACTCAAAGAGACTAATACTTAGAGAGAAGATGCAACAGCTCTTATCATTCCCTGGGTAGCTTGGTACTCAAAGAGACTAATACTTAGAGAGAAGATGCAAACAGCTTTATCATTCCCTGGGTAGCTTGGTACTCAAAGAGACTAATACTTAGAGAGAAGATGCAACAGCTCTTATCATTCCCTGGGTAGTTTGGTACTCAAAGAGACTAATACTTAGAGAGAAGATTCAACAGCTCTTACATTCCCTGGGGAGTTTGGTACTCAAAAGACTAATAGTTAAAAGGAGATACAACTGCTCTTATTATCCCTGGGTAGTTTTGCACTCAAAGAGACTAATACTTAGAGAGAGGATACAACAGCTCTTATCATTTCCTGGGTAGTTTGGTACTCAAAGAGACTAATACTTAGAGAGAAGATGCAACAGCTCTTATCATTCCCTGGGTAGTTTGGTACTCAAAGAGACTAATAGTTAAAAGGAAGATACAACTGCTCTTATTATTCCCTGGGTAGTTTTGCACTCAAAGAGACTAATACTTAGAGAGAGGATACAACAGCTCTTATCATTCCCTGGGTAGTTTGGTACTCAAAGAGACTAATACTTAGAGAGAGGATACAACAGCTCTTATCATTCCCTGGGTAGCTTGGTACACAAAGAGACTAATACTTAGAGGGAGGATACAACTGCTCTTATCATTCCCACGGTAGATATATGGTTTTGTAATTCTAGTGTGTTTTTTATTAACTATTATGACGAACTTATGATGTATCGCAACCATGTGGTCGCAAAGCGGTCTCAGCGTCGACGCTGCGGAGATAAACCGAAGGTCTTTTGTTTCTTATAAAAAAGGAGACCTAGTCATAGAGATATATACTAGAGGGGGCATAGCCTATCTCAATACATTAAGAGGCCTGAAACATCCTTTTTGGGCTCTCAGGAACTCTGTGTAACCTTATTGAAACCTCTTCTAAGAGTAAGTTAAGGTTATAAGAAATCAATCATTTTCGGCTTTCCGCACATTGTTTGTTTTGATTTGTATTTTAAACGTTTTACTATGTAAGTTCCAGTATTTTTGGGTAAATCTTCGGTATACGGTGCACCCTGTTATGAATACTATATATCGATATATTTTTAGTTACGCGACACGTAAACGAGAACTGAGCACTTAAAAGATAAGCAGCGTCGTTAAATTATTAATTATAATTAAAACATTAAAAAACCAAACAACAAATAAATAAAAACATTAACAACAAAAATATAATAAAAAACCTGAAAATAACACAAAAATACGTAAAAAATACGCGTAACATAAAATTAGATGTGGTGTATCATCGATTATTCTTATGAAAACATTGTTAAAACATTATAAAAACATAAAAAAATATGAAAATAGTTATAAACCATTTTACAACAAATAAATAAAAACACAAACAACAAAAAAACATTTAAAAAATAATAAAATATGTTCATAAACGTAAAAGAAAAGGCATATATCGATTATTCCTACGTCATATCTCTAAACTAAAAATATATCGATATATAGTATTGATAGCAGGGTGCACCGTATACCGAAGTTCAGCCTATTTTTGTCCTGATTATGTATTTATTTTGATAATCGAATGTGGTCAGGTTACTTTTCCGATGTTTCAAAATTCAACTAATATGACCCCTCTAGTTATAATATCTCTATGGACCTAGCAAAATCAAGCTCTTCCTTCCCTTAGAACTTCATTACTAAAATAACAACAACATTAATAGTTATTTATGCACCAAGGGAGTAAAGAATGCTATTATTTCCCTGAGCAGTTAGTTAGTTCCTAAGGCGAAACCGAGGAATTTATGTGCCTAATTCCCGAGGCAAAGCCGAGGGAGGAAATTGCGAGGGGAAAATAGCATTTTACTCCCAAGGTGCAAACAAGATTTTATCTCCAGACGTTGATTTTATTTTAACATGTTTTGTTGTATTTTATTCTAATTTTTTGGGTCTGACCCCCTTATAAATTTAGGGGGGCTGCCACCAAAAAAAAATCAAAAATTTTTTTATTGCTCCGAACAACTTTTTTTTCCTGAAACGGATTTTGAGCCAATAAAAAATATTTTTTGGTCGGCTCCCCCTTATAAATTTTTGGGGTGCCACCCCCGGGATAATTGCAAAGAATTGATCGGTCACCTGTATAAATTTAAAGAATACCACTCCCCTAAAAAGTTGGTATAATTGGCTCTAATAATCCAATAATAGGAAACACTTTTCACTCCCAAGGGAGAAAACGTTACTTTTTACTCCCAAGGGCGTGAAAAGTAACTTTTCTCCCTTGGGAGAGAAAAGTGTTTCTTTATTCCCTAAAAACTAGTTAATAAACTTAACATTATACACCGTCTGGAGATAAAGTTTATTTATACCTCATAGACGTAATTTTGTAAAGAAAATTCTATATAAATTTCTAAATAAAAAGTGATAAAAAATTTCCTCATTCTTATCAAAAGATAGCTTTTAAATTTAGGTTACGCAAAACTGAAATTAATCATATTATTACGATGTATTTGCATTGAGATGAGGATGCTAGCACATAAATGTTAAATAATACTACGGGTTAATTTGAGGTTAGTAAATCAGGTTATCGAACCCCAGTCCAGTAATCATTTACAGTTAACTAATTAAATTTGGATGACCCAATTCAATTGATATCGCGGCATAAAATAAAAACAACATATATTTAACAAAAATATAATCCTTAAATTTTGTTTATTTTAATACATTATATGTATATTATTCAAGCTTTTGAGGAGGAATAGGTCCAAAATAATAAAATTTTTATGCCGAGCTTTCGAGATAATTTTATCTTTTTCAAGGCTTAACATAATAAATAATATAACAAAAAACAGTTAAACGGTTGCGAGTAACCAAGGATGTTGAATAAAGGGGATGACGCACTAAGTCGATTTGCCATACAAAACAGTGACCCATCGAAAACCAAAAAATAGGGAGAATTCAACATGAAACACACGTCAAAAACCAACTGCACATGCTTGGTACAAACTGCGCATGCTACAATTCTTATAACAGCGCAGGTCTTAAAATTTAGAGGCAAACTTACCTCTAAATGGTTTTTCATTGTTCACTGAAGTAGAAAAGTATAGTCCAAAATGTAAAATTAAATAACCACAAATGACTTAACAAGCACCACAAATGTAACAATCACGAGAAGCGCAGAAGAAAGTTGAAAAGCAAACTCGTCAACCTTGCTACATAACCTGCGTTTGGCGCCTTTTTTTCAATATAACCATGGGAAAGGTAAGTTTGCTCCTATTTCTCTATCTCATACAACTTCCATGGGGTCAGAAATGTTCCCTAATGCGTCATCCCCTTTATTCAAGATCCTTGAGAGTAACAGGCAAATAATTCGTTAAAAACGAAAAGGTAACAATGCTGTTGAGTAACATTGAGTTCTAAACAAAGATCTACAGTTATAAACTCCTTAGTTGGGGCAAGGCCCTCTTAAATTAAATAAATCTTCAAAAAGCTAAATGTTATTGATTATGATTGCACTATTATTTCTATATTATTTTTAAATTATAATTTATTATTTAAATATTACTAAGAATAAAGTTATCTACTAATAATATATAATTAAAAATACAATTGCACTAATTATTTTTAAATGGAGGTAACAAATTTTTATAAAGAGTACTCAGGTTTGAGATGTCAGACTTTTTATTACAAACATTAGGGGTAGTCGATATACAGGGTGTTTCATATAAAGCAAGGATGTTGAATAAAGGGGATGACGCATTAAGGAACATTTCTGACCCCATAGAAGTTGTATGAGATAGAGAAATAGGAGCAAACTTACCTTCCCTTAGGTTATAATTCAAAAAGGCGCCAAACATACAATTCTTGGTTGTCGAGTTTGCTTCTCAACTTTCTTCAGTGCTTTCGTTATTGTTACATTTGGTGCTTGTCAAGTCATTTGTGCTTATATTTTACATTTTGGACTCTAGGTAGCCACTTTAGTGAGAGTAATTGAAGCTTTACCGTTCACTTTTTGTAGAGAGTAAAATAAATGTGTTAATATTTTGTCTCTTTTTAGCCTAGTGAAATGTTTTGCTAGATTTCAAGATTCAATTTTGGTTGTAATGTTCTTAATTTTCTTTAATGTTGTTAATTTTAAGCAATATTAACAAAAAACAGTTAAAAAGTATGAACTTTTTTCAATTTGTTTATAACCTTCGCAAGCAAAACAATGGGAAACCCATTGAGAGTAAAGTTTGCCTCTAAATTTTAAGACCTGCGCTGTTATAAGGATCATAAGCATGCGCAGTTCATACCAAGCATGTGCAGTTGGTTTTTGACGTGTGTTTCGTGTTGCTTTCTTCTCTATGTTTTGATTTTCGATGGGGTCACTTTGTTGAATGGCAATTCGACAAAGTCATCCCCTTTATTCAACATCCTTGATATAAAGTGTCCACCAAAGAAGGAGGTGATATTACTCCTCAAAGGGAACAAAAGATCTTCTATAATATAAACCCTGATCTCCAACCGTTTTCCCACAAGGCCAAATTTAATATTTTTAAAAAATATTTGACCTCACATCATAAAATTGTTAATAGCGTTTAAACTGTTCAAGCTACAAAGGCGAAATTAGTCTCGTTAGAAAGCTGAGTAAATCCTCTAAAGGACAAACTACTAACTATGTCAAATATTATGGAACTACTGCCCAAAAATTTGCATGGAAAATGATTTTTTGAGAAAATTGAATGGTTGGGCATTAGAGGAAGTAAGAGATGAGCAAAAGTTTAGCCAAGAACGAAATAAACTTCTATTGTGATTGCCCTTTAAGAAAATGTAAATATTTTGATACATTCAATAGTCAAAAATGTAAGCTATTGTTGCTAGAAGTTGCAAAAACTGATCATTTTTGTCGTATAAATGTGAAAATAATGTGTTATTTTAACAAAATATTTTTTTTCGAAAGTAATATAATTTATACGATTTTTAGACTCAAGAAGGTAAAATAAACATATTTTATTCTTACACATTTTTCTCTAAAACCACTCTTTTCTCTTGTTTTAGAGATGTTTAATTATTTTATGTACCATGTAATTAACATTGTACAAAAAAACATATGTACATTGTTTGTTTGTTTGTACATTTTTGGCAAATGCAAAAAATATTAGTTTTTCCAACTTCTAGGAAGAATGGCTTAAAATTTGGACTATTGAATGTATGATGAAGTTTAGGTTTTCTTAAAGGGTAATCATAAGAGAAGTTTTTTCCATTCTTGGCCAAACTTTTTTCTAATCTCTTACTTCCTCTAATGCCCTACCATAAAAATTCCATAAAATTCAATTTTTTTAAATTAAAATTTTATTCAACTAAAATTTATTTTTTTCAAAATAAATTTTCATGCAAATTTTCGGGCAGTTTCAAAATATTTGACATAGTTAGTAGTTTGTCCTTTAGGGGATTTACTCAGCTTTCTAACAAGACTAATTTCGCCTTTGTAGCTTGAACATTTTAAACGCTATTAACAATTTTATGATGTGAGGTCAAATATTTGTTAAAAATATTAAATTTGACCTTGTGGGAAAACGGTTGGAGATCGGGGTTTTTACTATAGAACATTTTTTATTCCCTTTGAGGAGTACTATCACCTCCTTCTTTGGTGGACACTTTATATCAAACACCCTGTATATGTCATTTCTTTCTAGTTGTAAACTTATATTAGGTAAAAAAAACTATAAAAAATTATTGCCCCTACTAGGACTTGAACCCAGGTACTCTGGGTTTGAGTGCTCGCATCCAAAGGAAATTCGCCCGACATGCGGACAACCGCGCTGAATTTTTTTCTATCAGGTTGAACTGTTTTGCTAGTTCCTGGTGTACATTTGTTCGCTAACTGGTTGTGTCAATGCGTATTATCAGTAGGAGAAAAATTCCTCCTTTTTTGGACCAAAGACTTGGTGGGGAGTTTTTCCAGATGACATACAGTTTCACTGTGTTTTATCTGATGATATAGATATGCTTTCCCAGCCACCAAACCACTTTGGTGGATAAACCCCACCGATAATTTATCACGATGTACGTCTCTATACTGAGAAATTCAAAATGCAAATTAAAGTCTTGTAAATAAATTCATAGTAAAAATGTTACGCAATAAAATCAAGTGAAAGTAGTGTCGTAATGTTGGTACTCCTGACCTAATGATGATACTAAACCAGGTTAATTCTCTGAAATCTCCCCAGAGTAGTACCGCGTAACAGCTGACTAATTAGAATCTAAAGTTACGTCGTTAAGTTTTATTTATACTTCCCCTGGAAGTAGGTTAGTACTGGGCACCAGTTCGGCGATTGTACCAGATTTACTTTTATACTAAGTTCAAAAATGAGAATGTATTACTTCGCCGGAATTTCTTGAACTAAATATTACATAACCACCTGTTGCTTTTCATTGAATTTTCTTAATTTAATGCTTTGGTTTTATATTTATACGTTTGTTTTTAGTGAATATACATAGGACCTAGTATAGTAATGTAATTTCCTTCAATATGTTTAGTAAATATTTAAGTAGGATTTGCTAAGATTAATTGATGAGGACTTGTAAATAATTAATTTACGAATATTTTTAATGGACAATTTTAGTATTTAATCGTTTATTTTTAATTCTATGAACATGAATATGCTACGAGGATGTAGTGAAATATAGTTACCTTTTAAACTAAAACTAGCCTCTTATAAGTGCCCTTATCACTTATGTGTAAATATTACATTTTTAATAACAGTTTTATCTTATTAAACTTTATTAGTCGAGTGTTACCCACCTGCTGATAATGGCGTTATGCAGAAACCGGTCCAGGGATATTCATACCCAACAGCAAGTATCGGCGGTAGTTAATTCTTCGATTATTATACTTTTTCCTTGCTATAAATAAGAGAAAGTAAAAACAAAGGCACATTGTATTGTGTTTTATAAACACAATACCTTTTCTATAAGGAGGATTTAAGGCGATATTGGTTAAAAATTGAAGGCGGCGATTCTAACCATGTTATTTTGATTCATAACCTTACAATAATACTATATATAGAAAGAGCACTACTGATAACCCGAAAGCCGGTTCACTGGTAGTCTTAAGTAATGCTGCCACTCTAACAATATACAATTTTCTAAAAACAAGTTGGCAATACTTCCGGTTGCTGAATTATTATGTTCTATTATTAATTAATGATTGATTATTAATAAAATACTAATAGAAATATCAGTTCATTACAATATTTAAAGCATTTTAAATTGTAGTTTAACGTATTTATTAAAATTATATTAAAAGTAGTCCTCGTCAACTAAATGTAGATTCTTGTATTCCGCCACCCTTTCGCCATCTAAGACAGGGTTTACTCAGCAGGTGTTTTAAGTTATTATATTTGTTCTTTACGATCTTTCTTCATTAATAGATATTTATGACAAATATTTAAAATAATGTTTTGTTGTCAGGTTGGCAGCATTACTTAAGTGCACCAGTCAATCGGCTTTCGTGTTATCAGTGGAATTACATTGTGTTTACGGTCCTGTGCTCCTTCTATATATAGTATTATTCTAAGGCACTAGTCAACCGGCTTTCGTGTTATCAGTAGAATTACATTGTGTTTACGGTCCTGTGCTCCTTCTATATATAGTATTATTCTAAGGCACTAGTCAACCGGCTTTCGTGTTATCAGTAGAATTACATTGTGTTTACGGTCCTGTGCTCCTTCTATATATAGTATTATTCTAAGGCATCAGTCAACCGGCTTTCGTGTTATCAGTAGAATTACATTGTTTACGGTCCTGTGCTCCTTCTATATATAGTATTATTCTAAGGCACTAGTCAACCGGCTTTCGTGTTATCAGTAGAATTACATTGTGTTTACGGTCCTGTGCTCCTTCTATATATAGTATTATTCTAAGGCACTAGTCAACCGGCTTTCGTGTTATCAGTGGAATTACATTGTGTTTACGGTCCTGTGCTCCTTCTATATATAGTATTATTCTAAGGCATCAGTCATTTCGTGTTATCAGTGGAATTACATTGTGTTTACGGTCCTGTGCTCCTTCTATATATAGTATTATTCTAAGTTCATAACCGTTTCCCTGTTATGACGCATTATGTCAATTTTGCAGGTGTTGCTAACTTAGTGTAATAAACATAGAGATATATACTGATGGGGGGGGGCATAGCCTATCTCAATACATTGAGAGGCCTGAAACATCTTTTTAGGGCTCTAAGGGGCTCTATGTAACCTCATTGAAACCTCTTCTAAGAGTGACTTGAGATTATAATAAATCAATTCTTTTCAACTTTCTACGCATTGTTTGTGTTTTGATTTGTATTTTTAACGTTCTACTATATAAGTTACTGTAATTTTGAACTTTTTTTTATTATATTGATAGTCGAAGGCATAGATAAACAATATTAACATAGATGGCTCACTCAAAGATTTAAAAAAAAAATAGTTGATAGGATGCAGGAGGCTCAAGTAGTGCAGTCTAGTGGTGGAAGCGTGAAACTGTCAGATATTTTTATTTCTGACACTTTTATTTATTTATTTTTATTCAACCAAACAACGAGCTGTTGAGGGTAAGTCTTTCCATCCGCTTTTCAGCGCTAGAATGATGAGGAGTCGATTGATGAGTGATCCCAAGAAAGCTCAATAAGAATTTCGTATAAATTGGTAAAAAGTGAAAAAAATTAATTTCTCACTTTTACTTCACCCATTCTGTCGTCCCCCCTTGGATTTGAACCTCTTCTAATGTCAGAGTTTCAATTCTTGTTTGTTTCCTTTACTTATCCGTTTGCGCCAACCCGAGATGATATATTCAGATAGCAAATTTAAATGTTAAGTCTAAAAAACTCAAAATAAATTATTGTGTATTTTTTTAAGAAAACAATGGTGCTGCTTCGCGTGATGAGGCCCCCAAGTTTTGAAAAACAAAAATACATCGCGAATACTACAGCATACCATAAATCTTTGTTTACTTTTATTTTATTTTACTAAACGATTGGCAACTGTTTGTATTTAAAAAAATACTACAGCACAATCTAGTAGAGAATAGAGCAAATATATTTTTACTACTAGCGCTCTTCAAGACTCTAGTGATGAGGCCCCCAACCATTAATAATTTAAATATTCTATGATATGCCCCCAAAATTCATAATCAGGTAAAAAATTAAAAAATTGTTACAGGATGAAAACAAACTGAGGTACAGGTTGTCGGGTAGAAAAAAACTTCTACAATCATTACTATTTCAATTAACAGTTATTAATCATTTGATACTTCCGAGTTTCACAAAACATGAATAGTTAACACAATATTGTGTCTCTCGCACAATTATATTGTGTCATTAGTCATTACTTTACCACCGGTTTTTATTATTAATTTTCATTTTAAGTTCGAAAAACATTCTTGGAATGCTTTAAAATTAAATGAATAAGTTATGAAATGAATTAACCTGGATTTTTTTAACGTTTCAGAGTACAACTGATAGAATACGACTAAGAGTACCTCTTTAGTTATAGCATCTATATGGTTACAAATATAGAGATATATACTAGAGAGGGCCTAGCGGCCTAACTTTTTGAGGCTTTCAGGGGCTCTGTGTAACCTCATTAAAACCTCTTCTAAGAGTGACTTTAGGTTATAATAAATCAATTGTTTTCGACTTTCTGCACATTGGTTGTGTTTTGATTTGAATTTTTTAAGTTCTACTATTCGCGATTCAAAGTCCGTAGCAGCGCCACCGTCGCTGATAAGAAATTGATAACGAAAGGGTGATCGTTGTTAAAGACCTTATGGGGATTTTCTGGTTTTTCTTATTTGTGACGATTATTTCCTTAAATTTTTTATCAAAGTGCTTTAATTTAACTAATTTTAGGGCGTATGAACTCAGTAGAATCACAATTTTATTGAAAAATAGCGTTTTAATGGGTTGTCACGAGTATTTAAATTGAGTGATAAGAAGATGAAGATCATAATATAGTGTTTTATTTTATTTATTGTTAATTGATGTTACTTTTAAATAATTTTAGTTTTTACAAACACACAAAATTACCATTTAATTACATTAAATGAGTTGTAATAGGTATTTAAATTAACTGATAAGAAGCCGATATTCACTGTAATGGTGTTTTAATTTATTAATCATTTTTATTTATGCACTAAAATAATTAATAACTTAATAAATTCACTTTTTGTAAAATGTTTGTTTAAATTATCCGTTTAGGTTTTATTATTTCTGGGTTAAATCGGACGAATCCAAGTCTGTAGTGATAAGAGCCTGATTCTATATTTAAAATCCTGGAATTTTCGAAATATTTATCTACGAAATATTTGCAATTTTTTTAGTACCGATGGTCGTTCTAATAATTTTCATCACATTTATCACAAATTAACTAACAATAAATAAATAAACGAAGAATTTTCAACGGCTCCCATGCTAATCCTATGATAAAAACATTTTTGATCACCCTTTCGTTTTCCCGCCATTGGTATTGCCAACCTTACAACTATCTCTTTGAATCGCGAATAATAATAATAATAATAATAATGCCCGTTTTAGGGTCTTTCGGCCCTTCAGGGTATTCGCCCTGCGGGAACCACCTCGGGTGGGTCACATCTACTATGCTCCAAGTAAAGCTAAAGTTAGCGAAATCTTTTTACAACTAATTCTATTCATAAAAACTGAGAGCATAGCCCGGGATGTGAACCCCGGACCTCCGGTGCCGAAGTCCAGTATTATACGACCGCGGCTACGGAGGCAGATTAAGTTCTACTATATAAGTCATTGTAATTTTGTTCTTTTTATTTGATTATATCGATAGTCGAAGGTGGTAAGGTTATTTTTTCAATGTTTCAAAATTCAACCAATAAGGCCCCTTTAGTAGTATATCTCTATGGTTTCAATCCTCTCAATGTATTAAGATAGGATATGCCCTCTCTATCATTATATCTCTATGACTAAACAGTATAGTTGTTGCAAAAAGTTTAGACATGACACGGTTTTCTAAAAAGAAATCATCAAATTGTGACGACAAAATTAATCTGCATAAATCTAGAGGTTACTCGGCCAGTAGTGCTTAAATCTCACATCACAAGTAATTTATCTTCAACTACATAACTCTCAAACCGGACACCGGAAACCAACTTAAACCAAGTACATCGAAACAAACAAATCCCTAACAGTCTTCGCTATTAATTTTAGCAATTAAATACAAAAAACTTCACGGCAACCAAACAATCTAATATATCATATAAAATTATTAAACTAAAAGTTTCCAACCAATTTCCTACCGATTTAACTATAACAGGTGACATATATACATAAGATGAATTAAGTTACAAAGTATTTGAACTTAAACAAGACTTCCTGCTTAGACGAGTACTTCTTACATGATCTTTGTTATTCCTTTAAATTTTATTTTTAAATTTTGATACATAATACAGGAAATGTGATAAATGCACGAATTTATTTCAGATACATTTTTTATCTATATATTTATGTATTTATTTATATAAGTAATTGTATTAATTTTTGGATAATTTTTTTTATTTACTTATACTTAATTCTTAATTTAATTTTGTTTATTTTTGTAATTTTACATGAATTTTATTTGTTTACTTATTAATAATAATAAATAGCATTTGTGTATTTTTAACTTTCATTATGTTTGATAATACGTGTTTACTATTTATTTTATATCAATACTTATCTTTTATTTATTTTTATTTAACTTTCATTATGTTTGATAATACGTGTTTACTGTCTATTTTATATCAATACTTATTTTTTATTTATTTTCATTTAATTTTCATTATATTTGATAATTCGTGTTTATTATCTATTTTATATCGATAGTTATCTTTCATTTAATTTTATTTAACTTTCATTATGTTTGATAATACGTGTTTAATATCTATTTTATATCAATACTTATCTTATATTTATTTTCATTTAATTTTCATTATGTTTGATAATACGTGTTTACTATCTATTTTATATCAATACTTATTTTTTATTTATTTTCATATAACTTTCATTATATTTGATAATACGTGTTTACTGTCTATTTTATATCAATACTTATCTTTTATTTATTATCTATTTTATATCAATACTTATCTTTTATTTATTTTTAGTTAACTTTCATTATGTTTGATAATACGTGTTTATTATCTATTTTATATCAATACTTATCTTATATTTATTTTTATTTAACTTTCATTATATTTGATAATACATGTTTAATATCTATTTTATATCAATACTTATTTTTTATTTATTTTCATATAACTTTCATTATGTTTGATATACATGTTTATTATCTATTTTATATCAATACTTATTTTTTATTTATTTCATATAACTTTCATTATGTTTTAATACATGTTTAATATCTATTTTATATCAATACTTATTTTTTATTTATTTTTAGTCAACTTTCATTATGTTTGATAATACGTGTTTAATATCTGTTTTATATCAATACATATTTTTTATTTATTTTTAGTTAACTTTCATTATGTTTGATAACGACGCTTGAGGGGTTGTTAGTTATATAGTTTCCACATATATATATATATATAATATATATATATATATATATTATATATATATATTATATATATATATATAAATATGACTTTTGCGTAATTAATCTCTTTTTATTTAAATTATTCTAATTTAATAAATAAATTATCTAATTTTAAGTCATATATATATATATATATATATATATATATATATATATATATATATATATATATATATATATATATATATATGTTTATATCTCCTTTTAGGTTTTGACTGCATTCCTCGTAAAAGAGAATTAAAGTAACAGAAGAGCATATATATATTTATATCTCTAACCAGAAAATATTAAAATAGATAAGATTCTATGTAGATAGCAGATAAGTGGTATCATGGGTCAGACTAATTCCAGTAGAAATCTTATCGCGTGATTCAGAATAATAAAAACACTGTAGTGATACTATTGTAAATAAAATATACAATTTTTATGTAATATTTTAAATGAAATATATTTAATTATAGCAGATTATGTAACTAAATGGTGAAATGCGAATATTTGTCGTAAAAACAAAATAATTTAAATAAAAGAGATTAATTACGCAAAGATATATATATATATATATATATATATATATATATATATATATATATATATATATATATATTATATATATATATATTATATATATATATATATATATATATTAGCTTAGTTAATTATTACATATTAAAAAAATTTAGGACTTTTGTGCAATTAATCTGTTTTTATTTATTTTTTTATAAGTCCACATAAAGAAACTTTTTAAAATAATTTAAAAAATGAAATCTCGTAATATCATTCTTAGAATTCGTTTTTGACCTCTGATCACGTAAATATTCAGTTTTCAAGCAGAATCACCAAACAAGCAACTTGTTTGCATTTTTTGCATAATGTAATATTTTAAACGAAGATCTGCCTCCGTAGCCGTGATCGTAAAGGCGTTCGATTTCGGCACCGGATGTCCGGGGTTCGCAGCCCGGGCTATGCTCTAAGATTTTATGAATAGTATTTGTATTAAAAAGATTTCGCCAACTTTAATTAAATTTTAGAGTGTAGTAGATGCAACCTACCTGAGGTGGTTCCCGCAGGGTAGATACCCTGATGGGCCGAACGGCCCTAAAACGGCGATTTTATTTTTTATAATGATTTCTTCGTGGATAGTAGATGCAACCCACGTGAGGCGGTTCCCGAAGGGTGAATACCCTGATGGACCGAAAGGCTCTAAAACGGCCATTTATTTATTTATTATTTTAAATGAATATATTTAATTATAGCAGATCAACCAAGTGGTGAAATGCGAATATTTGTCGTAAGAACAAAAAATTTAAAATATAAAAATGACCTTATTTTAAATTTAAATTGCCCTAAAATAAATAAAAATCGTATAAAAAACTATAACTTTACAGAAACCAAGAGCATAACATAATATATTTCACGAATTGGTGCCTACTTCTATGCATATATATTTACTTCTATCCATATACTGTACATATATTTACTTCTATACATGTATATTTTCTTCAATGCATATATATTTAATGAAATAAAATTAACTTACCTCATTGTTGTGTTGGTCAGTAATTACAGTATCACCATCCAGTATGACTATCCAATATTACAATCCAGAATCATCTTTTTAATTACTGTCGTACCTACTTAGCTTACGATAAGTAATTAGTACCTACTTAGCTTATGATAAGTAATTAAGTACCTACTTAGCTTATGATAAGTAATTAAGTACCTACTTAGCTTATGATAAAGTAATTAAGTATCTACTTAGCTTATGATAAGTAATTAAGTACCTACTTAGCTTATTGATAAGTAATTAAGTACCTACTTAGCTTATGATAAGTAATTAAGTACCTACTTAGCTTATGATAAGTAATTAAGTACCTACTTAGCTTATGATAAGTAATTAAGTACCTACTTAGCTTATGATAAGTAATTAATACCTACTTAGCTTATGATAAGTAATTAAGTACCTACTTAGCTTTATGATAAAGTAAATTGTACCTACTTAGCTTATGATAAGTAATTAAAGTACCTACTTAGCTTATGATAAGTAATTAAGTACCTACCTACTTAGCTTATGATAAGTAATTAAGTACCTACTTAGCTTATGATAAGTAATTAAGTACCTACTTAGCTTATGATAAGTAATTAAGTACCTTAGCTTATGCCTACTTATGATAAGTATAACACTTAGCTTAGATAAGTATAACTTTAGACATGGAAACAAGGAATTATTTTTATATTAAACTAGGTTTGTCCTGAATTGTATTTAGGATAATTTTTTTGTCAAATAATGACAATAATGACGCAAAATTTTTGAAAATTGTCCAAATTTTAAATTTCTTGAAATAAGTAGTTCCCAGTTAGTCGTATGCCAAACTTGAACTTCACATTTCCAATAAATCGAATCTTCATTAATCAAACTCGGATAATTTCAACCAAAGTTATGGTATCCGCAAAAAAATGTTATTTTATGCAATTTCATTCACAAAAAGTCTACGTTTTGTGGATTTTTTAAGTTATTTTGCAAATGCTAAGACTTAGGTTCTCGTAATCTAATTTTGATGACTAAACTCTTTATTCATTTGTTCATTTGTTCATTTGTTCATTTGTTAATTTGTTAATTTGTTCATTTGTTCATTTGTTCATTTGTTCATTTGTTCATTTGTTCATTTGTTCATTTGTTCATTTGTTCATTTGTTCATTTGTTCATTTGTTCTTTGTTCATTTGTTCATTTGTTCATTTGTTCATTTGTTCATTGTTCATTTGTTCATTTGTTCATTTGTTCATTTGTTCATTTGTTCATTTGTCATTGTCATTTGTTCATTTGTTCATTGTCATTGTTCATTTGTTCATTGTTTTCATTTGTTCATTTGTTCATTTGTTCATTTGTTCATTTTCATTTGTTCATTTGTTCATTTGTTCATTTGTTCATTTGTTCATTTGTTCATTTGTTCATTTGTTCATTTGTTCATTTGTTCATTTGTTCATTTGTTCATTGTTCATTTGTTCATTTGTTCATTTGTTCATTTGTTCATTTGTTCATTTGTCATTTGTTCATTTGTTCATTTGTTCATTTGTTCATTTGTTCATTTGTTCATTTGTTTCATTTGTTCATGTTGTTCATTTGTTCATTTGTTCATTTGTTCATTTGTTCATTTGTTCATTTGTTCATTTGTTCATTTATCAATTTATCCATTTATCAATTTATCCATTTATCCATTTATTCATTTAAAAAAAATATTTTCAAGTTTTGCACATGACCAACAGGGAACCACTTATTCTACGAAAACTGAAATTAATGCGACCTTTTAATATTCTGAGCATGCGCAATCATATGAAGGGCTGTACCCTGGATAGGCAGACTATGTTTTTCCCCCATTTAAGGATTTTTTTAATAAGGATTTTAAGGATTTTTTTAATAAGGATTTTTAAGGACATTTAAGGATTTTTAAGGACATTTATTTATATTTTACAAGTAATGACGAGAATATTAAAGCGTAAACAAAGGCAATCATGTTGTTGTTAAAAGGTTATACAGGAAACTTTGAGGTTACCTATCTCTGATCTCAACAAGAGATCAAAAAGTGTTGCCAACTTAACTCTGTTCACTTTGCTGGTAGGGGTAAAGTAGTCGCCATGGCACTCATAGAGATATATACTAGAGGGGGCACAGCCTATCTTAATACATTGAGAGGCCTGAAACATTTTAGTGGGGCTCTCAGGGGCTCTGTGTAACCTCATTGAAACCTCCTCCAAGAGGGAGTTAAGGTTATAATTAATCAATTGTTTTCGGCTTCCCGCAGATTGTTTGTGTTGTGATTTGTATTTTAAACATTCTGCTATATAATTTACTGTTTTTTTTCTGTTTATTTAATGAAAATGATAATCGAATGTGGTCAGGTTACTTTTTCGATGTTTCAAAATTCAACCAATAGGGCATCTCTAGTAATATATCTCTATGATGGCACTGACCAATTCCGATCAATCGGTTCACACTCGCGAACACACCCTATGACATTCCTACAATCCAAGTCGCCCGGAAAATTCAAACCTCTAATCCCGATAAGAGTCGGATAATCTTACCCCATAGCCGAAAAATTAATGTAGTTTTGTACTTACCATTCTCGTATGTTGCCTCCGAGTAGGTTATTATAACCAACGCTATGACTAATAGAGCGCTCAGGCATGCTGTGAACGAAGCGAGCATACAGAGCGTTCGTTCTAAGTGCGTTCTACGACTCCACCACCTTGGGTTTCTGAAACAAATACAATATCTTTTATAGCATGCACAAATATACATAATTGTCGTTTTATAAGCTTAACCCTGATCAACCTGATTGAGGTTTTTCTGTGGTTTCCCTCAATTTTACAGGCAAATGTCAGGTTGAATCACCAAAAGTCAGTCCACAGACTGCATAGGCAACCTTTTTGAAACTCCTGCAAACTACCTATAAGGCGCGGTCGAATATCCACGGCCTTCTAGAACATTGGATCACCAACAAACTTTTTTTTTATAACTTTTTTTTTTCAAAATTTTCAGTAATTAGCCGGATTTGTGATAATGAAGCCTATTTCCGTAATCTGCACGCTCTTTTGGTTAATCTCATAGAGTATTTACATTCACTCAACGATTTATTTCTAATCTAACTTGGTACATACATAACTATTGTTAGACGTCAACATTTTGTGTTATATTTTGACATGTCATATTTGTTAACATTGACGTCTAACAGTAGTTATGTATTACCAAGTTAGATTAAAAAATAAATCGTTGAGTGAATGTAAATACTCTTTGCGATTACCAAAAGAGCGTGCAGGATTACGGAAATAGGCTTCATTTATCACAAATCCGGCTAATAACTGAAAATTTTTGAAAAAAAAGTTATAAAAAAAAGTTTGTTGGTGATCCAATGTTCTAGAAGGCCGTGGGTATTCGACCGCGCCTTATACAATATAAACCTATTCAAAACACCACCAAAATATCTTTTTGGCAATCCAAAAAAAAAAAAAAAAAAAAAAATAATATAAAAATAAAAATACCCAAACCAAAAAAATAAAAATAATCCTTAACCAAACAAACCCCCTCAACCCCAAAAAAATAATCAAAATTTATACCACAAAAATAACAAATAAATAAATTAAAAATAAAGAGGCAAAAAATTACCCTAAATCAATAAATTAAAATATTGGCTCCGGTATACACAAAATAAATATTGTATTACTTTTTTGCCAATAAAGAACTTGTTTAAAAAAAATGAAAAGCCTAACCCTGAATATCTCAGCTTCCATTGGATTCATATTATATAAACTTTTCACTTTTCCTAATTTATAATGTAGTTTTATAGGAAAAGTAAGGTGTTTGCGAAAAAATTCGAAACCTGAACTTCACCATAATTATCAGATCTAGGTGTTTCTAAGATCTCCTAAGTGGTTTACAAAGTTGACTGAGTGTGTGTGTGTATCTGTCTAACTGTAATCATCGTAGGTCCAAGTGTATGTATCCTAGAGAGTTTATATATATATATATATATATATATATATAATATATATATAATATATATATATATATATATATATATATATATATATATATATATATATATATATATTAAAACTAGTGCAAAATAACTTAGGGCAGTGCCAATTTTTGAGGCACAGTTTTTTATAACCAAAGGCATAATTATGCGCATTTCATTTGAAAAGTACAGACAAAAATAATTAAGAGTAATTCTTGGTAATGGTCAAGTTATAAAGCATAAACCGGAACCTAAAGCAAGAAATGGGTTGTTAACTACGAAAACACGCATTCCAAAGGAAATTATTCCGGCATGCGGACCACCACGCCAGTTTTTTTAAATGGTTAACTATTTTAGACTAAGTCGATTTACCATAAAAAATAGTGACCCCATCGAAAACCAAAAAATAGAGAGAATTCAACACGAAACTCACGTCAAAACCAACTGCACATGCTTGGTACGAAACTGCGCATGTTTACAATTCTTACAACAGTGCAGGTCTTAAATTTTAGAGGCAAACTTACCTCTCAATGGTTTTCCATTGTTTATTGCTTGAGAAGGTTATAACAAAACTTAAATTATCACTCACTGAAGTGGCTAAGTAAAGTTCAAAATTTAAAAATAAATAAGCACAAATGACTTAACAAGCACCACAAATGTAACATTTACGAGAAGCACAGGAGAAAGTTGAGAAGCAAACTCGACAACCTTGCTATATAACCTGCGTTTGGCGCCTTTTTTTCATTATAACCAAGGAGAAGGTAAGTTTGCTCCTATTTCTCTATCTCATACAACTTTCATTGGGTCAGACATGTTCCTTAATGCGTCATCATCTTTATTCAAGATCCTTGCACCCTACTGTGAATTTCTACATCACTTTATATCTAATCGTTGATAAAATGATTTTCTGTAATCTACAACTAGACGTAAGCACACTGGATGCTGAGATGATAACAGACACACACACAAAGTAAACTTTGTTTGAACCGCTAAGGATCATTCAAGGATGTTGAATAAAGGGGATGACGCACTAAGTCGAATTGCCGTTCAACAAAGTGACCCCATCGAAAATCAAAACATGGAGGAGAATTCAACACGAAACACACGTCAAAAACCAACTGCACATGCTTGGTACGAACTGCGCATGCTTATGATCCTTATAACAGCGCAGGTCTTAAAATTTAGAGGCAAACTTAACTCTCAATGGGTTTCCCATTGTTTTGCTTGCGAAGGTTATAAACAAATAGAAAAAAGTTCATACTTTTTAACTGTTTTTTGTTAATATTGCTTAAAATTAACAACATTAAAGAAAATTAAGAACATTACAACCAAAATTGAATCTTGAAAAGTAGCAAAACATTTCACTAGGCTAAAAAAGACAAAATATTAACACATTTAACGTACTCTCTACGAAAAGTAAACGGTAAAGCTTCAATTTACCTCACAAGCTTCAAATTACTCTCACGAAAGTGGCTACCTAGAGTCCAAAATGTAAAATATAAGCACAAATGACTTGACAAGCACCAAATGTAACAGTAACGAAAGCATTGAAAAAAGTTGAGAAGCAAACTCGACAACCAAGAATTGTATAACAACTTAGCAACATAACCTGCGTTTGACGCCTTTTTAACTATAACCTAAGGGAAGGTAAGTTTGCTCCTATTTCTCTATCTCATACAACTTCCATGGGGTCAGAAATGTTCCTTAATGCGTCATCCCCTTTATTTAACATCCTTGGGATCATTAGTGCAAGCAAATTACTTTCCTCATCTGTATGAATGAGGACAGTGTAAAAATAACTTATGGACTTATTGAAACTTACTCTTATGGACTTAGTATAGTTTTAGTAGCGGTCAAACTTAAGGCTTGTTCTGGTGATCATGATAGCGATTACTTTCATCAAAATCCTGTTTGTCAAAGCACCGTTTTCAACATTGTTTTGTAAAGTCTCGAATGATTCAAGATGGCACTTCCTAACTCGAAGCAAGTTCCGTTTGTTTTGGACATTTTTGACACGGCCGTGTCATCGTGGTAACGGTGCTCTTATAATAAAAAATTGGCATGGAAATTTGATGTTGATTTGAGAATTGATATAAAAAGTTTATTCCTCCGGTGTGATTTGAACCTACAACCTTGTGGTTGTAGGTCAAGCCACTCAAGTTAGCAAACAAAGAGCAAACTCTTTCTCTCTTCTACTAAACTATATTACGACACAAGGCTAAAATCAGTTGACAGCGAGAGAAATAGTGTTGAGAAACCAATAAGATTGGCCTGATTTGAAATTGAGGGCGTGGTTTAACATCCAGGACTAACCTCATTGGCTCCGACGCATTATTTTCCCTCGCTGTCAACTGATTTTAGCCGTGTGTCGAACTATAGACAAATCAACTTAACTTTTCCTTATTTTATTTATTTTTTTTTCTTTAATTTTTACACAGTATTTATGCAGTAAGTTTGTGTAAAAAGTATGTGTTTACCATAAAAATTCCAAAACAGGGATTTTAATAAATTATCCGTGTCAGGGTTAGAGTATGATAAGGGACCTACCCGCAAAATCAAAACAAATAAATTTCCCCTACATTTTTTGACATTATTTTAAACATAAAATAAAATAAAAACATTCATTCTCGGGTATGTAGAAAGGCTTTGGAGCTTTGAGTAGGGCATATATAAGGCAATAATGTATCCAATAACAAGGTTTTACTTTAAATTAAGGGTGGGTCCCTTATCATACTATCTACAATGGGGTAGAGTATTATAAGGGACCCACCCTAGAAGAATAAAATACATATTTTCTCGGGTATGTAGAAAGGCTTTGGAGCTTTGAGTAGGGCATATATAAGGCAATAATGTATCCAATAACAAGGTTTTACTTTAAATTAAGGGTGGGTCCCTTATCATACTATCTACAATGGGGTTAAGAGTATTATAAGGGACCCACCCTAGAAGAAAAAATACATATTTCTCGGGTATGTAGAAAGGCTTTGGGGCTTTGAGTAGGGCATATATAAGGCAAAATGTATCCAATAACAAGGTTTTACTTTAAATTAAGGGTGGGTCCCTTATCATACTATCTACAATGGGTTAAGAGTATTATAAGAGACCCACCCTAGAAGAATACAATACATCTTTTCTCGGGGTTGTAGAAAGACTTTGGGCCTTTGAGTAGGGCATATATAAGGCATATATAAGTCAATAATGTATCCAATAACATGGTTTTACTTTAAATTAAGGGTGGGTCCCTTATCATACTATCTACAATGGGTTAAGAGTATTATAAGGGACCCACCCTAGAAGAATAAAATACATATTTTCTCGGGTATGTAGAAAGGCTTTGGGGCTTGAGTAGGGCATATATAAAGGAGATTTAGGGCAATAATGTTCAAATAAGTAGGTTTTACTTTAAATTAAGGGTGGGTCCCTTATCATACTATCTACAATGGGTTAAGAGTATTATAAGGGACCCACCTTAGAAGAATAAAATACATATTTTCTCGGGTATGTAAAAGCTTTGGGGCTTTGAGTAGGGCATATATAAAGGAGATTAGGGCAATAATGTATCAAATAAGTAGGTTTTACTTTAAATTAAGGGAGGGTCCCTTATCATACTATCTACAATGGGGTAAGAGTATTATAAGGGACACTTTATTTAAAGTAAAACCTACTTATTTGATACATTATTGTCTTAATCTCCCTTATATATGCTCTACTCAAAGCCCTAAAGCCTTTCTACAAACCCGAGAATGACTGTTTTTATTTATTTTGTTTAAAATAATTTTTGTATGTCAAAAATTTGTAGGGAAATTTATTTGTTTTGATTCTGCGGGTGGGTCACTTATCATACTCTAACCGTCACGCCATCCGGAAAATAATTTTTCTGGCGTTATTAACCCGGAATAATTATTTAGCGAAAAATAGTTATTTATGCCACAAGGCTGAGAAGTGTGTCTTTATGTCACGGCAATTAGATTTAGAATTGCCGAGACATAAAGACATTCTCAGCCGGATGGCATAAACTATTTTTTTTTTGAGGTAGCACTCATTAAATAAAGCACTCATTAAAAAAAATCAAAAAATAGCACTCATTAAACTGCGCTATATACTTAATTGAAAAAAAACGTCCAATTATTATCAACTCCATATTATCGCCGTCATTAAATTCATCCATAGCTTCACACTTTTACTCAAAAATGTAAAAGCTTTACAAATAAACACACAAAAATTGTCAATTAGAACACATTTTAAAAACGAAAAAAAAAATTAGTCCACGAACAAAAACAGAAACAAAACGAACGTTTTTAAATAAAGCTCATGAAGGTTTAACACAGATTGTTTTTTGAACACGCTACATTACAGTAATGGCGGCAACATATGAATTACTTTTACGTCCTAGGAGTTTTTTTTTACATTCATTATTGTCCCTCGGAGGTGAAAAGTACTAAAATAACCTCCTATAACAATAATGATTGGCTTCTCATCCTAAAAACGGTCCATTAAAGTGCTCAATTACGTACTACCTCAAAAAAAATATTTTTTGACGTCATTAACCCGCAATAATGACTCAGCAAAAATTTCGGAAAGTCGTAAAACACGGAAAAATGATGCGATTGGATCGAAATTTGGAACGCATGTAGATATGTGTAAGACTAACGTACCTGCTATGTTTCATCTCAATTAAAAAAAATCAATTCAATTTTTATTAAAGGATTTGTATAAGATTTTTTTTTAAAAATTGTAAAATAATATAATTGAGTTGAAATTTAGTACAAGTGTACCCCTTGACGTAATAAATAAGTGTACTAAGTTTTGTTATGATACAACAAGTCTATCTGTGATTTTTGGTGGATCATAAAAGCTAAGCATCATCAAGCGGGGACAGTGCCTGGAAAATAACCACTGAAAATGAAACGCATCTATTTACTATCTAAGAACGAGCGAAGCGAGTCCGAAGACGTTTTGCAGTACAAATTTTTACTGCAGAAGCGAGTCCGAAGACGTTTTGCAGTACAAATTTTTACTTCAGAAGCGAACCCGAAGACGTTTTGCAGTACAAATTTGTACTGCAGAAGCGAGTCCGAAGACGTTTTGCAGTACAATTTTTTACTGCAGAAGCGAGTCCGAAGACGTTTTGCAGTACAAATTTTTACTGCAGAAGCGAGTCCGAAGACGTTTTACAGTACAAATTTTTACTGCAGAAGCGAGTCCAAAGACGTTTTGCAGTACAAATTTTTACTGCAGAAGCGAGTCCGAAGACGTTTTGCAGTACAAATTTTTACTTCAGAAGCGAACCCGAAGACGTTTTGCAGTACAAATTTTTACTGCAGAAGCGAGTCCCGAAGACGTTTTTGCAGTACAAATTTTTACTGCAGAAGCGAGTCCGAAGACGTTTTACAGTACAAATTTTACTGCAGAAGCGAGCCCGAAGACGTTTTACAGTACAAATTTTTACTGCAGAAGCGAGTCGAAGACGTTTTAGGTACAAATTTTTACTGCAGAAGCGAGTCCGAAGACGTTTTGCAGTACAAATTTTTACTTCAGAAGCGAACCCGAAGACGTTTTGCAGTACAAATTTTTACTGCAGAAGCGAGTCCGAAGACGTTTTGTAGTACAAATTTTTACTGCAGAAGCGAGTCCGATGACGTTTTAGAGTACAAATTTTTACTGCAGAAGCAGAGCGAGTCCGAAGACGTTTGCAGTACAAAATTTTATACTGCTGAAGCGAGTCCGAAGACGTTTTGCAGTATAAATTTTTACTGCAGAAACGAGTCCGAAACGTTTTGCAGTACAAATTTTTACTTTCTCAGAAGCGATGCTTCGCAGTACAAATTTACTGCAGAAGCGAGTCCGAAGACGTTTGCAGTACAAATTTTTACTGCTGCAGCGAGTCCGAAGACGTTTGCAGTACAAATTTTTACTGCAGAAGCGAGTCCGAAGACGTTTTGCAGTACAAATTTTTACTGCAGAAGCGAGTCCGAAGACGTTTTGCAGTAACACATTTACTACAAAGCGAGTCGAAGACGTTTACAGAACAAATTTACTGCAGAAGCGAGTCCGAAGACGTTTTACAGACAAATTTTTACTACAGAAGCGAGTCCGAAGACGTTTTGCAGTACACAATTTTTTACTTCAGAAGCGAACCCGAAGACGTTTGCAGTACAAATTTTTATGCAGAAGCGAGTCGAAGACGTTTTGCAGTACAAATTTTTACTGCAGAAAGCGAGGCCCGAAGACGTTTTACAGTACAAATTTTTACTGCAGAAGCGAGCCCGAAGACGTTTTACAGTACAAATTTTTACGGCAGAAGCGAGTCCGAAGACGTTTTGCAGTACAAATTTTTACTGCAGAAGCGAGTCTGAAGACGTTTGCAGTACAAATTTTACTTCAGAAGCGAACCCGAAGACGTTTTGCAGTACACATTTTTACTGTAGAAGCGAGTCCGAAGACGTTTTACAGTATAAATTTTTACTGCAGAAGCGAGTCCGAAGACGTTTTGCAGTACAAATTTTTACTACAGAAGCGAGTCCGAAGACGTTTTGCAGTAAAACTTTTGTCTGCAGAAGCGAGTCCGAAGTAGGAAGAATGAGCGTAGCGAATCCGATGTGGTGATGAAAAGTTCCAATGTACTCTGTACCCATTTTTTATTATATCGGTATATTAGTTCCAGATACATCCGTTGAGGGCATCACTATGCAGAAAATATTGTCAGTTACTAAAACAGTTTACTAAAACTACCGCTAGATACCTCTAGTGTTTATTTTACTGACTACACTTTCTTTAACATCACTTAACTTTTTCAAAACCAGCGAATGTTATCAAATATATCACATAAATATTCTTATTACATTTCCTCATATACGTTCAGGAAAAGTATTGTCTTTGCCAAAAAAAAATCTAAACCGAGATTCGACCTATCTGTTTTAGGTGTTTTAAGAGCTCCAGAGTAGTTTTAACCAAGTTAGCTGTTTGAGTGTATTATCATCATAGCGTATGCTAGAAAGTTTAAATGTGGTCAGTGTCTGGGTTGGTAACCATTGTGAATGTAACTGATGTTTTTACTATCTAATAATAATAATAAAAACTCAGAGAAGAAACCAACATCATCGATATTGCCGTCCCGAACACTCATAATGTTATACAAACAATAGAAACAAAACAAGAGAAGTACAAACAACTAGCCATAGAAATACAAAATATTTGGAACAAGAAGAAAATTACCATAGTACCAATAGTTTTGTCGAGTACAGGAATCATACCGAAACAACTCTCAACAAGTTTAAAGACTCTAGACCTGCCTGACCAAATATACATTAGAATGCAAAAATCAATAATTCTACAAACAAGCCATACAGTTAGAGACTTCTTAAACCACCAATCTAATAGTACATCAGGACAAATAACAATAGAAAGTACCACTGCAAACCACTAAAAGACGATACAAAATTAAAATGGGTGCCGCCTTGGTAAAAAAATGACCCGCTGTCACCCTTAAACACCACCGAGAGGTGAGAATACCAAGAAAATAATAATAATAATAATGCCCGTTTTAGGTCCTTTCAGCCCTTCAGTGTATTCGCCCTGCGGGAACAACCTCGGGTGGGTCACATCTACTATGCTCAAAGTAAAGCTAAAGTTGGCGACATTTTTTTTTACAACAAATTCTATTAATAATAAACTGTAAGCATAGCCCGGGCTGTAAACCCCGGACCTCCCTGAAGTCCCGTACTAAACGACCGCGGCTACGGAGGCAGATTTTACTATCTAATATCGAGCGATATATATATTGCTATATATTAGATATATATCTATTATATACACTAAAACACGGACACAAGCGTCCATAACAAATATATATATATATATATATATATATATATATATATATATATATATATAATATATATATATATTATATAATTATTATAATCATGATCAGTGAGTAAATAATCCACTCATATATATATATATATATATATATATATATATATATTATATATTATATATATATATATATATATTATATATATATATATATATATATATATATATATATATATATATATATATATATATATATATATATATATATATATATATATTATATATATATATATATATATATTTATATATAATATATATATATTATATATATATATATAAATATATAATATATATATATTATATATATAATTATATATATATATATTATATATAGTTTAAGTCCTGCTCTTTCAAATAATCCACCCCCTACCCCTACCCCCGTGTATAATAGACTGAGTCTATAAAATCCGCTAATAGAATTATATTGGTATCTAATACATGAAAAGTTAATTCTATTAAATATTTCATTGTTTTAAATATTTAATACAGTAAATAGTATATTAAATCTTTGTAAGATATTGAAATATAGATAACACAATATGGTTCTCGTATGCATAACCATATGTTAGAGTTGCAATCTTATTAAATACATTATCAAGATTATTAAATACGTCATTGATTAAGTATTAAGATTATTATATTACTAAGTATTATTAAGTAAAAGTAGTATTAAATATATTAAGTATTATAAGTTACTACACAAGCTTAGAGTATTATATAAGTAACCAAATTTTTCATTAAGTTAAGTTTTTCATAAAGTAAGCCTGTATTAATATAGTTATACTAAACACGAAACGCATAAGTGTGTTGTTCATTTAGTATGAAAGTTCGCAAATTTCCAAGGAAGGCTGCGTTAATACGAAAATTAATCTTCAGTGGCGAAAACATAGGGATACAGTACTAGAGGGGCTCTATTGGTTGAGTTTTGAAACCTCGAAAAAGTAACCTGATCGCAAATCAATATGGCTACCTGGCTATCAATATAATAAAGTAAACAGAAACTTTTACAGACTCTTACATAGTAAGAATATTTAAAATACAAATCAAAGCACACAAAATGTGCGGGAAAACGAAAATAATTAATATATTATAATCTTCACTCACTCTTTCAAGGATCTTGAATAAAGGGGATGACGCACTGAGTCGATTTGCCATACAAAATAGTGACCCCATCGAAAACCAAAAAATAGAGAGAATTCAACACGAAACACACGTCAAAAACCAAACTGCACATGCTTGGTACAAACTGCGCATGCTTACAATTCTTATAATAGACCAAGAGCCCAGGGGTGTTTTGTTTAAAAAAAGTGTAATGGATGGAACCGGTCTCAATTTTTCGTAAATCCCTTCCTGATCAAGGATCTACAATTCTGCCGACTGTCCCAGGCAGAACCTTTGACCCCTAAAGTGCGTTCTGGCTGGGACACCCATCCGATACGAGTCGGCAGAATTGCAGATCCTTGTTCAGAAAGGTATTTACGAAAAATTGACCCCCCTGGGCTCTTGGTCTATAACAGCGCAGGTCTTAAATTTTTGAGGCAAACTTACCTTATAATGGTTTCCCATTGTTTATTGCTTGAGAAGGTTATAACAAAACACGCTTAAATTATCACTCACTGAAGTGGCATAAGTATAGTAAAAATTTAAAATTAAATAAGCACAAATGACTTAACAAGCACCTCAAATTTAACAATCACGAGAAGCACAGAAGAAAGTTGATAAGCAAACTCGACAATCTTGTTAGATAACCTGCGTTTGGCGCCTTTTTTTCATTATAACCATAAGGCAGGTAAGTTTGCTCCTATGTTAAGGAAAAGTTGGTGAGAAATGTTCCTTAATGCGTCATCCCCTTTATTCAAGATCCTTGATTACAATACATTGTAATGATATTCGTGAAAGGCTTAATTTTGACGCTTGTAGTTACAAGTTGTTTTGTACAGTAAATTGTAACATTTGCGGGGGAGATAATCAAATTTGATTTGAGTTTAACTCAAATATTTGACACAATATAATTGTGCGAGAGACACCTAGGGAATGTAACAAGCAAAATGCAATGCTACATCTGGGAACTGTTCCATCATTCGACATTCGTCATACTTGATGGCTCGACATAATGTCATGTCCCACTCTGTTTCGTTACGTCTAACTCATCAGGGCGCTTGGTGTCTCTCGCACAATTATATTGTGTCAACTATTCATGTTTTGCAAAACTCGGTAGTATCAAAATGATATATTAACTCAAATATGCTCGTTTCCTAGGAGATTTAAGAAAAAACTTGTAACCTAGTAGTGTTTTTTAATAAAATTGTATGAAAATTGCTAATAATTACTAGTCTACACTTGTACATGAGTAAAACAAATTTCTTACAATTATTAGTAAACTTGTAGCTTTTTACTTGTAGTATACAAGACTTGTTCTTTCGTGAAATGGGGCCCTGGTCTGAGCTACTACCCCCATATTGGGGTATATTTTTTCCGGGATCCGAAACAGTTATCGTGCTGACTAGGATTCCAACCCCGGCTGGAACAAGAATGCTAGGTCATCTGATCCTAGGCTAAGACTCATCACTAAATAAATCCCAAGTATTATATTGTTGGATCATCCTATTGTGTATACCTAGGCGTGGCAAGGCGTCAACCTGCCTATAGTAAACGTAATAATAATTTCGTTAACTTTAATTGTTCCATTGTTTATTATTACACATGAAAAGCGTCGTATTTGACGATTTGTTCAAAAATAATATTACATTCGTGCCAATCTTCCAAGTATGATGATAGTGATGATAGAGGAAACCAGGGTTTCTTTCAGATTTTTTTCACCCAGAGGGAGAGGAGGGGGCGTAATTAGGGGGGGGGGTGTTACTATCAGGGGTGTTTAACTTATATGAAGTTAAACACCCCGAATCCACCTCGAATCCAAAAGTTTGGAGTCGATTATCGCAAGCTGATAGAAATCAGCGCTGCGGCTGACCTCTGTGGACTACTCATGAACTAACTCTGAAGGCTTTCCAAAATTTAGTTTAAATTTTAGTTTAAAGTGCTTTTCAAATTTTGTTTAAATTGAAGCACTTTGAGAAAAAAATTTAAATAAATTATCGTCACAAATAAGAAAACCCGAAAAACAACGATTTTACAACGATCACCCTTTCATTATCAATTTCTTACCAGCGACGGTGGCGCTGCTACGGAGTTGAATAGCGAATTGTAATTTTGTACTGATTATTTGATTATATTTTTAACGAAGATTTGTTTTTGTTGTGTTACTTTTTCGATGTTTCAAAATTTAATCTATAGGGCTCCTCTAGTTATACTATCTCTATGCTAGAGAGGGCATAGCCTATCTTAATACATTAAAAGACCTGAAACATCGTTTTGAGGCTCTCAAGGGCTCTGTGTAACCTCATTAAAACCTATTTTAAGAGTGAGTTAAGGTTATAATAAATCAATTGATTTCGGCTTCCCGCACATTGTTTGTGTTTTGATTTGTATTTTTAGCGTTCTACAATATAAAAATAAAATAAAAAATAAAATGCCCGTTTTAAGGCCTTTTGGCCCATCAGGGTATTCACCCTGCGGGAATCACCTCAGGTGGGTTGCATCTACTACACTCTAAGAATTAATTAAAGTTGGCGAAATCATTTTAATACAAATACTATTCATAAAATCTTAGAGCATAGCCCGGGCTGCGAACCCCGGACCTCCGGTGCCGAAATCGAACGGTTCTACAATATAGTTATTAGTAATTTTGTACTGATTATTTGATTATATTATAAGCGAAGGTTGTCAGGTTACTTTTTCGATGTTTCAAAATTTAACCTATAGGGCTCCTCTAGTAATAATATCTTTATGCCAACAGAACCATACAGAGTTATTCCAATTTTAGTGATTTTTATATTTTTAGCCCCCTATCGGCTGATCAAGCTTGTTTAATTATTTATCTACTTACGGCTGCAAAATTGCTAATTACCGAACTGTTTTTAAGCTGGAAAATGTCATTTTGCCTACACTCTCAACAAAATATTTAAAAACAGTACGGGAAAATGGCTTGGTAATACAAAACCTCCTAGGGAGTTATGGTACATTTAAATATAATGGTAAGAAAGTCAAAACTCCCTAGGAGGAGAAATGAAATTATTTGAGGTTATTATGTTGCAGGTTATTAAGTAAATTTTAATGTTTTTCACTGTGTCAGCAATGATTCTTTAAGTTTGTTCTTTATATATTTTTAATATTATCATACAAGTATTTTTTTACAAAAAACATTATAATATAATTTAAAAAAAATAAAGTTGGCAACCCTGATATCTAAGGCTTGTTTTATTTTTTTACCATGAGTTTTCAAATTTGTGTCATTAGGTTTTTTTTTAATTTTTTGTTCATTAACTTTGTTTAAATAAAGGCAGTAAGTATATAAGCGATAACTTTTATAACCAAACGAAAAGTTGCTAATAATCATAATGAATCAGATAAATAATAAGGAGAATGAACATAAAAACATTGTTGACATTAATGAATTATTGGACTACACGCCACCTGATATTTTAAGTATTGCATCAACTTCAATACAGTCTTTACTGCCAGCGAAATTTCTCTGTAAGTATTTAAAAACTTTTCTGCCGTAAGTAGATAAAATAATATATGCTACAATGCAGCAAAGGAAACATTGCTTACTCGTTCTAGCACTTGTCTGCATCGGCTCCGCCTCAGCAGGCAAATCGCCATCATCGTCAAATGGTATTCAGAGGGTAAAACTTAATAGGAATTGCAAAAAACCGCATCTCAAAAGGTTAGTTCTATGCAAAATAAGATAGTGCAATTTTCGTCAAATGTGTGTCTGAAATTCGCAGAAAAATGTTTAATTACACTTTTCAACCATTTGACGCTTCACCACCTCTGTTTGACCTTTTCCACCTCTGCGAAATTCCATTTTGCTACCTAGTAGCATAATATACTATTACCTTGGGGCTTCTTCGAAGCTTTCTATATAAGTAAAATGTCTTTAAAAACGGGCCTTAGACTTTTTCACTTTCTTCCAACAACAAGAGAAGCAAAAGTGACTTTTCCTCCCACCTAAAGATAAAGGTTATTGTACTCAACCTGCCTATATTTTCAGTTTACGTAAAGAACAATTTTCCATTTTCTTTTCCACACAGTTTATAAAAAAAGGAATATGGATGTAATAATTCTATTACGACGCGTTGGTTATGGATACTACGAGAAATATGACATGACAAGCGTATATAATACTACATCGAAGTGTGAAATCGCAGCCACTGTGAAGTTGGCATCACTGCAGCCAAAATCACTCTCAAGTACTTTATGCCACTCCAAACTACATTGTCATCCTTGTATTTGCATTGGTTCACCTACTACCCTGCATTTTTTTAAGCGAATTATTCCAAGCCTAATTTTTTCTGTATTTTTCAAAGGAAATGCGCTAAAACCTTTGAAGATAACTGACTAAGCTAAAAGATAAGTAACTGAGCTTATAACTAGTGCAAATAATAGTGCGTTTTTTTTAATTTTAGAGGCATAGTTTTGTATAACCAACTGGATAATTATGCGCATTTCCTATGGAAAATACAGACAAAATGAGTTACGAGCAATGCTTGACAATTGAGTAACTGCTCAGGTTCTAAAGCATGAACCGGAACCTTAAACAAGAAATGGGTTGTGAAGCACGGAAACACGCATTCTAAATGAAATTCCCCTGACAGCGGACCACCGCGCCGTAATTATTTATTTAGTAGTTGTAAACGGATAGGCGTTATAAAGGCGATCATTATCATTCTAACCAGGATTGCTGTTAAGCACAGAAACACGCATCCAAAGAATAAGAATAAGAATAAGAATGCTTTATTGTTTTTTTTAAAAACATAGATATAAAATAATTTATAAAACCAACTTAACTTAAAAAATATTATTTAAGGAGATAAAATTAAGATTATACAAAAAAAAAACAAAAGGGGGGTAGTCAAAAGTTATTTTTTTTAAGGAAAAAATACTTTTGTTCTTCCCTACCTCCCTTATAATAACAATAGATTAAAATTCAAACATTTTTTAACAGAGAATACCTATACTAATTAATTTGAGCATTATTCTTACAATTTAGTAAAATAGGATATGTTAGCACTGAGTAATATAAATGGTAACAATAAATTATTATTATTTTTTAAATTTTTATTTAAAAAAAAAAAGAAGTCAGTAAAGATATTTCAATATTAAAGATAAATATTATGCTACCACATCATCAGTAAACTTAAAGAAATTGGAAAGATTTAGATTTAAAGATGGGGTGCATAACCAATAGTACAAGATTCGAATTATGAACCAACTAAAAAAAACTAACTATAAAAAAACTAAAAATGATGAGATCATAATACTAAGATTAAAAAAAAAATGTATCACATTATCAAAACATCACATTATAAAAAAAAGTAATACAAATGATGATACTATTAAATGAAGCATCTCATTAGCAAGTTCAGAATAATTATTAATACAAAAAACTTATAAAATTCAGATGAATACAAAACATATAAATCAAAGATATTACAGATATATAAAAAATATTATTTAATATAAGTATTTTAAGTATAACAAAAAGAAATCAATTAATTTAACTCCAAGGAGAAAGTTTATTTTAAATATTAAACATTATAAATTTTGATAAATTATAATTTAATTATTTAACAGTTTTAAGAAAATAAGTTTTTAGTCTAATCAAACCAAGATAAAAATTGTATATAATTCAAATTTGTTCTACAGCCTTTGGCTGATTTAAATTTAATCAATAATAAAAAAAAAGAAAACAGATATGAGACTGGTAATCTAAAAAATCTAATATAAAAATAAATAAATAAAAAAAAAATATATATATATACATATATATACATACATATACATATATATACATATATATATATATATATACATACATACACACATATATACACATACATACACACACACACATACACATACATACACACATACATACATATACATACATACATATACATACATACACATACATACATACATACATACATACACACACATATATAAATAAATAAAAAATGGAATGTTGCTATATCTCATTTGCTATCAAAATCAACATGAAAAATTATGAGTGAAAATAAATTAGATAAATATTTCTTTTTTATTTTGATATTCAAACAATAACTCTTTGAATTTATGTTTAAATGTATTTTCAGAAAAATTATATTATAAAGGAAAACACGAAGAGAACAAAACTTAAAGGAGATACAATGATTTATAAAACCAGTGTTTTTCGTCAAATTCGGATAAATACGACTAAAGTTATGACATTTGTTAATAGTTATTTATGCAACAAGAGATGAAAGTAAGTTTTACAGCTCAAGTTAAAGTTTCTAAGGCAGCGCCGAAGGAGGAAACTTCATTAGCTCACGAGGCCGGTAGGCCGAGGGAGATAAACTAGTTAGCTCCCGAGGCTTGCCGAGGGAGTTAACTAAAATTTTGGCTCCCGAGGCTTGACGAGGGAGATAATACGAGAGCTGATAATAATACGAGCTTTCATCCCTTGTTGCATATTAAATTTTATCTACGACTAGAGAACTAATACTAACAACTATTAATATATTCTTCAGCTCCTTAATTGTTATTGTGTTAGTTTAGTTTATTCTTACCATGTCAATTACTCTGATGAAGAGAGAATAAAGCCACTATCTTCACATTATTTTATTGTAAGCTGTCAATAGAATAATGTGTAATACTATATTTGTAATTTAAACATTAGCGTGTGTATATTGTATATTCTGACAAATGTTTTATGCTGATATCTATATTATACTGTATGTATGCTTTTAAAATAATAAATAAATCTTAATCTTAATCTTAATCTACCCGTAGTACCAACATAACACCGAAAAAAATCCTAAAAATTTCCTAAAATTCCTAAAAATTTTACTAAAAAATTCTGTCAAGTTGGCAACACTTTCACTTTTCCTCCCTAGGGAGTAAAAGTACATTTACAGTGTGAGATAACAAGACTGTATGTAGAACTTACAATACAAGGAGTAGATAAATGGAATTTGTGCGATTTTATAAAATTTTGAGCATGCGCAATCATATGAAGGGCTTCTCTCTGGATAGGCAGACTATATAGTCCAAGAACCGTACCTGAAAAAATATGACTCATTTTGTACTTAAACCAAATTTTTCTGAAAATATACATTAAATTATGAAGAAAAAATATGTTCTGCCTATCCAGAGTGGAGCCCTTCATATGATTGCGCATGCTCAAAATTTTATAAAATCGCGCAAATTTCAGTTTTCTTGAAAAAAGTGGTTTCCTGTAGGTCGTGTGCAAATCATGTATAGCACATCTTTTAAAGTTGATAAAATGTTCTAAAAATCGAGTGTTTGATCATCAAAATCGGATGACTACCACCAAAGTTATGGCTCTTTCAAAAACAGCAAAAAATTGTTAACTTGTGCAAAGTCAGCGAAACCTTTGAAAAAATACTGGCTTTTTGTGCATTTTTTTGGTCATTTAACAAATTTTATAACTTTAGTTTTATTTATCTGAATTTGACGAAATAACACTCGTTTTACAGGCAATTTTATCAGCTTTAAAAAATGTTCTCTTCATGTTTTGCACACGACCTACAGGGAACCACTTATTACAAGAAAACTGGAATTCGTGCGATTTTCTAATATTTTGAGCAAGCGCATTCATATGAAAGGCTCCACTCTGGATAGGCAGACTATGCTTTTCCTTCATAATTTAAGGTATATTTTCAGAAAAATTTGGTTTGAAGTAGTACAAAATGAGTCCCATTTTTTAGGCCTGGCTCTTGGACTATAAGGATTTTATGTTAGCACTGGAATATCCAAAACTATTAAACTAGTTTTTACGTTTTTAGCAAACATATATTCATATTTTTTTAGTGCGATACATAAGTTACATAAACATATGAAATGAAATGAAATGCCCGTTTTAAGGCCCCTTTGCCCGTGAATGCCCATCAGGGTATTCACCCTGCGGGAACAACCTCAGGTGGGTTGCATCTACTACTCTCTAAGAATTAATTAAAGTTGGCGAAATCTTTTTAATACAAATACTATTCATAAAATCTTAGAGTATAGCCCGGGCAGCGAACCCCAAACCTCTGGTGCCGAAATCGAACGCCTTTACGATCACGGCCACGGAGGCGGACTAAACATATACATAAGTTATATAAATAAAGGGTGAAGGTTTATGCTTTTTAACTTGAGCAGTTACTCAATTATCAAGCACTGCTCGTAACTCATTTTTTCTGTATTTTTCAAAGGAAATGCGCTTAATTATCCTATTGGTTAAACAAAACTATGCCTCTCTGAAAGTGACATAGCAACCATTATTTGCACTAGATAATGCTCAGATAGTTAGTCATTATCTCAGACAATGTATAATGTAAAGTTTATTGACTAGTTTTTAAGAAGTATAGAAGCCCTTTTCACTCCCTTGGGAGTAAAAAGTAACTTTTTCTCCCTTGGGAATAAAAAAAGTTTCCTATTATTGAGTTATTTTAGCCAGTTATATCAATTTTTTAGGGGAGTATTTTTATACAGGTGACCGATCAATTTATGCAATTTTTTGGAGGGGGGTGGCACTCTCCTCAAATTTATTAGAGGGGCTTGGCCAACACATTTGATTGGCTAAAAATGGAACAATAATTTTTATGGAGGTAGCACCCCATATATTTATAAGGGGGTCCGACCCAAAAAATAGAATAAAATACAACAAAACGTATTAAAATAAAATCAACGTCAGGAGTTAAAATCTTGTTTGCACCTCGGGAGTAAAATGCAATTTTTACCCTCGCAATTACCTCCCTCGGCTTTGCCTCGGGAGTTAAACGCATAAATACATCGGCTTCGCCTCGGGAGTTAAATACTTTAATTCCCTCGGCTTACGTCTTAGGATTCAACTAACAGCTCAGGGAAATAATAGCATTCTTTACTCCCTTGGTGCATAAATAACTATTTAAAGTGATTATGGACGCATAGAAAATTCTTAGATTCTGGTAAAATATAATAAAGACGTATAAAAGAACTCGACTGTCATTTATTGATGGGGATAACACCTCAGTCATTTATTGATAAGGGATAACACCTCAGTCATTTATTGATAAGGGATAACACCTCAGTCATTTATTGATAAGGGATAACACCTCAGTCATTTATTGATAAGGGATAACACCTCAGTCATTTATTGATAAGGGATCAGTCATTTATTGATAAGGGATAACACTCTCATTTATTGATAAGGGATAAACACCTCAGTCATTTATTGATAAGGATAACACCTCAGTCATTTATTGATAAGGGATCACTCAGTCATTTTGATAAGGAATAAACTCAGTCATTTTATTGAAAGGATAACACCTCAGTCATTTATTGATAAGGGATAACACTCAGTCATTTATTGATAGAGATAACACCTCAGTCATTTATTGATAAGAGATAACACCTCAGTCATTTATTGATAAGGGATAACATCTCAGTCATTATACACCTCATCATTTATTGATAAGGGAAACCCTCAGTCATTTATTGATAAATAACGTTGATAGGACAACACCTCAGTCATTTATTGATAAGATAACACCTCAGTCATTTATTGATAAGAGATAACACCTCAGTCATTTATTGATAAGGGATAACACCTCAGTTAGATATAAGACATAACGTTCAGCTGGAGCAAAATATTAGACTAGTTCAAAGAGAGTGACTTACTTGATAACGGTGGCTGCTGGTGAGTTTGTCATGGTGAGTTACCCTCTGATGAATCTTCTAAACTTGTTTTCTTTGGTGATTTGATCACCAACACCTAAAATATAAATTTTACATCATCAATGCTTATTATATATCTTACATAAATAATTCCAGGATTTTAAGTATATAATCAGGCTCTTATCATTACAGACTTGGATTTGTCCGATTTAAGCCAGAAATAATAAAACCTAAACAGACAATTTAAAAAAACATTTTACAAAAAGTGAATTGATCGAGTTATTACTTATTTTAGTGTGTAAATAAAATTGATTAATAAATTAAAACACTATTACGGTGAAAATCAGCTGTTGTCAGTTAATTTAAATACCTGTTACAACTAATTTAAACAATTTAATGCAATAAAAAGGTAATTTTTGTGTGTTTGTGCAACTAAAATTAATTAAAAGTAACATTATTTCAAAATTACTAAAATAAAACACTATATTGTGATTTTCACCCTCTTATCACTCAATTTAAATACTCGTGACAACCCATTAAAACCTTATTTTTCAATAAAATATTGATTCTACTGCGTTCATACGCCCTAAAATTAATTAAATCAAAGCACTTAAAGAAAAAAATTAAATAAATAATCCTCACAAATAGGAAAAATTCTGGCGCGGTGGTCCGCATGTCGGGCGAATTTCCTTTGGATGCGTGTTTCCGTGCCTTTTACATTATATAAGTTTACAACTACTAAATAAATAATTCCGGCGCAGTGGTCCGCTGTCGGGCGAATTTCATTTAGAATGCGTGTTTCCGTGCTAAACAACCCATATCTTGCTTATGCAAGAACCATGCCCATTGCGTGGTTCCGGTTCATGCTGTCAAGCACTGCTCGTAACTCATTTTGTCTGTATTTTCCAAAGGAAATGCGCATAATTATCTAGTTGGTTGTACAAAACTATGCCTCTAAATTAAAAGTACGCACTATTATTTGCACTAGTTTAAAGCTTAGTTACTTATCTTTAAGCTTAGTCAGTTATCTTTAAAGGTTTTAGCGCATTTCCTTTGGAAAATACAGACAAAATGATTTACGAGCAGTGCTTGACAGCATGAACCGGAACCACGCAATGGGCATGGTTCTTGCATAAGCAAGATATGGGTTGTTTAGCACGGAAACACGCATTCTAAATGAAATTCGCCCGACAGCGGACCACTGCGCCGGAATTATTTATTTAGTAGTTGTAAACTTATATAATGTAAAAGGCACGGAAACACGCATCCAAAGGAAATTCGCCGACATGCGGACCACCGCGCCAGAATTATTTTCTAGTTGTAAACTTATATTAGGTAAAAAAACGATAAAAAAATTATTGTCCCTACTAGGATTTGAACCCAGGTACTCTGGGTTTGAGTGCTCGCATCAAAAGGAAATTCGCCCGACATGCGGATCACCGCGCCAGTATTATTTTGTAGTTGTAAACTTTTATTAAGTAAAAAAAAAACGATAAAAAATTATCGACCCTTCCAGGATGTGAACCCAGGTACTCTGGGTTTGAGTGGTCGTATTGACTCAGGACCACTGGCATTCAACTCAGAGGCCCAAAAAACATTGAAGACGACACCCTACTCGATATTTAATTTTCAACGACCGTAATTTTGGTTTTCTATTACTTTTGTGGTTTTTTCGACTTTTTGGTCACTTAGAGTGGTCGTATCGACTTCGGACCGGTTTCATTCGATTCAGCGCCCAAAATTACATAGAAAACGACACCCTACTCGAAATTTATTTTTTATCGACCTAAATTTTGGTTTTTGGTAATTTACAATGGTTTTTCGATTTTTAGGTCACTTAGAGTGGTCGTATCGACTTCGGACCGGTTTCATTCGATTCAGCGTCTCAAAAAACATAACTATTGACCTTTTTCGCGGCAAAAAATATTAACCCTGAATTTTGCCGATTTTTTGAAAATTTCGCTGACTCAGCAAACCGGGTTAATGACGTCACAAAAACCTGGTTTTCAATAGGGTTCGTGTCCTCCCAAAGGTTGATTTTTGTACCAAGTTTGGTTAAAAAATATTAATCCGTTCGAAAGATAGAGTGTTTACAAGAAAGTGTCTAGAAATACATATGTATATATATATATATATATATATATATAATATATATATATATATATATATATATATATATATATATATATATATTATATATATATATATATATATATATATCTCGCGAAACTTATTTTTTCGTCATTAGGGACCTCTGAAACGGATTTGTGTCGTGGTCCGAGGTTCAAATTCCGCCATGACGCCTATCCCATTAGGCGAATTTCCATAGGAAATTCGCTAAAACCAAAAAACCCCCATAAGGACTGATGGGGTAACATCGTGATAACAATGTTGTTATGAACGTGATAACAACGTTGTTATGAACGTGATAACAACGTTGTTATGAACGAGATAACAACGTTGTTATGAACGTGATAACAACGTTGTTCTGAACGTAATAACAACGTTGTTATGAACGTGATAACAACGTTGTTATGAACGTGATAACATCGATCACCCTTTTGTTATCAGTTTCTTATCAGCGACGGTGGCGCTCCTACGGACTTTGAATCGCGAATACCAATTCCTGCAATAACGTCACACGTCATTCATAACAAAGTCAGGTTATAACCTCCGAATGCGTTTGGTTTGTTTATATCGAATTGAATCTCTTTATAATTTCTAACATCTTGGGTTCGGCCTTAGAATAATACTATATATAGAAGGAGCACTACTGATAACACGAAAGGCGGTTCACTGGTCCACCTAAGTAATGCTGCCACCCTAACACATACAATTTCTAAAAAAAAGTTGGCAATACTTCCGGTTGCTGAATTATTATGTTCTATTATTAATTAATGATTGATTATTCATAAAACTATATAAATATCGGTGCATTACAATTTTATGCATTTTAAATTGTAGTTTAACGTATTCATTAAAATTAAATGTAAAAAGTAGTCCTCGTCAACTAAATGTAGATTCTTGTATTCCGCCACCCTTTTGCCATCTAAGACCAGTTTTATTAAATACTCAGCAGGTGTTTTAAGTTATTATATTTGTTTTTTACGATCTTTCTTCATTAATAGATATTTATGACAAATATTTAAAATAATATTTTGTTGTCAGGTTGGCAGCATTACTTAGGGCCACCAGTCAACCGGCTTTCATGTTATCAGTGGAATTACATTGTGTTTACGGTCCTGTGCTCCTTCTATATATAGTATTATTCTAAGGGTTCGGCCTACTCTTCCTTGTTTTTACTCCTTAATCACCCCCACCATAAGTACAAGCCTGGATAATCCACAGGATGTTCATATGGTATATTGCTTAGACACCCTTGATATTATCGGCCTTGGTACAGAACAATACCGTATTTTGAATAAATGCCATTGTGCGGCTTAACGTATTATATATGGAAGAGCGTGGGCCGCGGGCACAATAAGCCATAAACAATATTAGATTATAATTATAACCATCTTCACCAGGTTTAAGACACAGCGCGCTTATGCCGTATTGACTTTGTGACGTAATAACCGTAAATATCTTGACGCTTAGCCAATAGAGCTATAATACAGATAGAGATGGCAAAGACAGAGTAAAGACAAAAAGATCAACACAATGAAAAATGTGCAAAACTATCCAGTTATTACTTGCACTACTTTAGGGATCAGTTATTATTGCACTACTTTAGGGATTATTTGCACTACTTTAGGGATCAGTTATTATTTGCACTACTTTAGGATCAGTTATTATTTGCACTACTTTTAGGGATCAGTTATATTGCACTACTTTATTAGCACTACTTTAGGGATCAGTTATTATTTGCACTACCTTTAGGGATCAGTTATTATTTGCACTACTTTAGGGATCAGTTATTATTGCACTACTTTAGGGATCAGTTATTATTTGCCTACTTTAGGGATCAGTTAGTTTAGGGATCAGTTATTATAACCCCGTACCCGATTTAAAAATTTTAAATCGCTTTTAAAATGCTTTCCCAACTATAAAAGAGGATGGGAAAGTAAAACGAATTGCAGCTGGGGATACAACAGCGTCAGCTGGCCGACTGATTCGATCGAATTAGTCTGGTTATTTCCTATTATAGATTCATTAATAGCCAATCAAGTAGTCAACAAGTTGTCAAATATATCGGTATAATAAAGCTCTGTCAGCTGTTTTCTTTTTATATTTCTTGTTAATTGTTATTTTGTTGGTAGGCTTGAATCCTTTTACGTAATGCCTTCACTGCATAGAGATATATATACTAGAGAAGGCATAGCCTATCTCAATAGATTGAGAGGCCTGAAACATCTTTTTGGGGCTCTCAGAGGCTCTGTGTAACCTCATTGAAACCTTCTTCAAGAGTTAGTTTAGGTTATAATTAATCAATTCATTTCGGCGTCCCGTGCATTGTTTGAGTTATGATTTGTATTTTTATTATCCTACAATATAATTAATTGTAATTTTGTAATGATTATTCGATTTTATTTGTAAGCGAAGAAGGTGTCCCCGTTTTTTTTTTTCGATGTTTCAAAATTTAACCTATATGGCCCCTCTAGTAATAATTACTACGTACACACAGCGTATTTAACAGGCGATCGTATTGCATACGTATGCAATACGATCAACTAACTTTACGGTTCTTATAGCGTATTTGTTTAGTCAATTGAGTGAGGTTACGTGATAACTGATCCCGCCTAAACATTGCGTCTTTTATAGTGAAGGTTTATTGGTTATAAGGAAGTTTAAAACAAAAAAATATTTAATTATTTAAATATATATTTGTCATTTCTTTCCATAATAATAAAGTTACTCTAAAAAAAATAATATTCCAAAAGTTATTTGATGAAAAACGGTTATATAGAAGTGAAATAAAAGTTCGACGAGAAGGTTATCTGTTAAATACGATCGTCTCTAAAGGTACATACAGCGTATCGGGGGATACATTTAGATTCCATCTCCCTAGTTCTAGCGTTTGCGATCGGATCCCCTCCGCATGGTTCATACATGTTAAATTACCGTATTGAGAGATCGTACTCTATACGATACGCGGATCTAAAGTGTGTGTGAACGTACTAATTGTTAGGTATATAAGGATGAAGCAAAGATCACTAATATTAAGATAAAGTACTGATATCAAGTAGATTTAGTCTGATTGTAAATATAAGAATATGATGATATCTGTATAACTTGTTTGACTATCTAGTCCAAGGATCTTGAATAAAGGGAATGACGCACTAAGTCGATTTGCCATACAAAAACGTGACACCATTCAAAACCAAAAAAATAGAGAGAATTCAACACGAAACACACGTCAAAAATCAACTGCACGTGCTTGGTACAAACTGCGCATGCTTACAATTCTTTCAACAGTGCAGGTCTTAAATTTTAGAGGCAAACTTACCTCTCAATGGTTTCCCATTGTTTATTGCTTGAGAAGGTTATAACAAAACACGCTTAAATTATCACTCACTGAAGTGGCAAAGTATAGCCCAAAATTTAAAATTAAATAAGCACAAATGACTTAACAAGCACCACAAATGTAACATTTACGAGAAGCACAGAAGAAAGTTGAGAAGCTAACTCGACAACCTTGCTACATAACCTGCGTTTGGCGCCTTTTTTCATTATAGCCAAGGGGGAGGTAAGTTTGCTCCTATTTCTCTATCTCATACAACTTCCATGGGGTCAGAAAAATTCCATAATGCGTCATCCCCTTTATTCAAGATCCTTGATCTAGTCAGACTATTTAGTCTTAGACTATACTATCGGTTTTTTAGTGCAAACACAAAGAGTCACCCGTGGTGTAGTGGTTAAGGTACGCGGCCATTACACAGTATGAATGGGTTCAACCCCAGCACAGGCCTTTAGGATTTTTATGAGAGGGATAACAATTCTGCGTACCACGTCTCTCAGGGACGTAAAGCCGGTGGTCTCGAGCCAGTGCGTTGTCAGGTACTCGTGAAAGATCCCTTACCCTTAATGTAACTGGGTATAGGCAAAATTTAGGACCCTCATTGTTGATTCATTATAATACTACAGTGTGTCTGCCTTGTAGTTTTAAGTGTATGGAGGTTTGGTTTAACAGTGAGAGCACGTGTTGTTCCTAGTTGTCACTAGACTATAAGACTCAGTGAAAATATGTATGATTGCTTGAAAAAAGCATGAGAGGAACCATAGAAATTCACGGCTCTTCTGTCTAAATTAGATGAAATATACCTGCACTTGAAATTAAAAGGAGTAGAACACTATCTTAGGGAGCTGGCAAAAAGGGCCCAACAACGTGACCTACTTGCCTGGTAGTTACTACCACTCCTCCTCCCATATTACTACTACTACTACTAGTGCAAACACAATACTTTCCCTATATACCTACGGTATAAATGAGGAAAAGTAAACAGTTCTCACTTTAGATTCTTTTTTAGTGTTATTTAATTTTGTGTGAGTTAACCTGATTATAATGTAAACAAAGAATTGACAACACTGAGTGAGGTCAAATCTAAACAAAGAACTGCTTCCGCTCGACTCCTGTGAATAGTAATTATTTATAATAGTTTAATATTTTATTTATTGAATCAGGACAGGTTTTTTAACGAAATAAATACTAGAATAAATGTCACATAAATACATACATTAATGTCATTAAAAAAAATGTCAAATCCAGTATGACATGGTCCTGTGCATAGACATAATATTACTAGAGTGGCCCTATATGTTTAAATTGTGAAACATCGTAAAAGTAACCTGACCACCTTCGATTATAAATATAATCAAATAATCAGTACAAAATTACAATAACTTATATAGGAGAATGATAAAAATACAAATCAAAACACGAACAATGTGCGGGAAGACGAAACCAATAGATTTATCATAACCTTGACTTGCTCTTAAAGGAGGTTTTAATGAGGTCAGAGCCTCTGAGAGCCCCAAAAAGATATTTCAGGTCTCTCAATGAATTAAGATTGACTATGCCCCCTCTAGTATATATCTCTATGGTCTGGAGTATAATCATTTAGGCATTAATCCCTTGGCGAAAGCCAAGGGAACTCATGCCGAGGGAGTTATTTCAATTGAAATAACTCTGTTATAACCAGACTTAGAATAATACTATATATAGAAGGAGCACAGGACCGTAAACACAATGTAATTCCACTGATAACACGAAAGCCGGTTGACTGGTGCGACTAAGTAATGCTGCCAACCTGACAACAAAATATTATTTTAAATATGTGTCATAAATATCTATCAATGAAGAAAGATCGTAAAGAACAAATATAATAACTTAAAGCAAAAGGGTGGCGGAATACAAGAATCTACATTTAGTTGACGAGGACTACTTTTTATATATATAATTTTAATAAATACGTTAAACTACAATTTAAAATGCTTTAAATATTGTAATGCACCGATATTTATATTAGTATTTTATGAATAATCAATCATTAATTAATAAAAGAACATAATAATTCAGCAACCGGAAGTATTGCCAATTTTTTTTTAGAAAATTGTATATTGTTAGGGTGGCAGCATTACTTAGTTGCACCAGTGAACCGGCTTTCGTGTTATCAGTAGTGCTCCTTCTATATAAAGTATTATTCTAAGTAACCAGACATCACCTGAGCGTGCTAAGGTGACAACTGAGGATGAAACGGTTTTATTTACTATCTGAGGACGAGCGAAGCGAGTCCTAAGTAGGTAGGACGAGTATAGCGAATTCGATTTGACGATGAAAAGGTCCGAGGTACCCCATAACCGATTTTTTCAAATATTAGTTCATTTCTAAAGCAATATTAGCCTCTGAAACTGAGCTCTGTAGGGGGCAGCCCTGTCTAATAACCTCTCAATCCTTAACTCAATAAAACTGAAAATTATTATTTTAAAGTGTTTTATTAATTTTGTCGTTTAGCAATTAAAGACGTAAAATTATATGAGTAGAAACGTCAGAACCGTCGAGGCGTGACGGCCTGTGAACGTTTCCTGTCCTAGGCAACTCGCGTATCTGCCGCATCTCTTATCTACTTACAATTCTCTTTAGTCGCACGGAAGGCGACTAAGAAAAAGAACAAGAAGCAAGGGCTTCTTGTTGCTTACACCCAAGGATGTTGAATAAAGGGGATGACGCACTAAGTCGAATTGCCATTCAACCAAGTGACCCCATCGAAAATCAAAACATAGAGAAGAATTTAACACGAAACACACGTCAAAAATCAACTGCACATGCTTGGTACGAACTACGCCTGCTTATGATCCTTATAACAGCGCAGGTCTTAAAATTTAGAGGCAAACTTAACTCTCAATGGGTTTCCCATTGTTTTGCTTGCAAAGGTTATAAACAAATTGAAAAAAGTTCATACTTTTTAACTGTTTTTTTGGTGATATTGCTTGAAATTAACAACATTAAAAAAAATTAACAACATTACAACCAAAATTGAATCTTGAAAACTAGCAAAACATTTCACTAGACTAAAAAAAGACAAAATATTAACACATTTAACTTACTCTCTACGAAAAGTAAACGGTAAAGCTTCAATTACTCTCACTAAAGTGGCTACCTAGAGTCCAAAATGTAAAATATAAGCACAAATGACTTGACAAGCACCAAATGTAACAATAACGAAAGCAAAAAAAAGAAAGTTGAAGAAAGTTGAGAAGCAAACTCGACAACCAAGAATTGTATAACAACTTAGCTACATAACCTGCGTTTGACGCCTTTTTTAATTATAACCTAAAGGTAAGTTTGATCCTATTTCTCTATCTCATACAACTTCCATGGGGTCAGAAATGTTCCTTAATGCGTCATCCCCTTTATTCAACATCCTTGCTTACACCTAACTAAAGTAATATATAAACCAAGTAGGGAAACAAACACGATTTCTGTCAGACCTGGCATATAGTTCACATTTTGTCCACCAGGGAGTTGCCTCATATTTCCCTATGGGCGTAAATGTAAACAAACTATTTAGGTTTTCAAAATTTTTGTTTTTATTGCATTTACTCGTACAATTTAGTATAAAATGTTAGTAATTTGTGTAAGAAATACGTTTTGTCACATCCGATAGAGGTTTAAGTGCGAATCTTTAAATACTAGGTTTGTTTAAATTACTTAAAACGAGCGGCTAATTAAACTTTTTTTTCGAGTGCACTACTTAACTTAGTACATTTTTACGAGTGATATTTGTTTTTTCCCTTTCAAATATTAATTGTAATTAGTAATTTTACAACTTTAACTAAACATTATTATATTCTAATAAAAGCAATCGTGATTTTAAGTTATATTTAAGGCAATACATTGTCGTCTGGATGTTCTTCAAAATTTTAATAAAAACATGTACTTTACCTTTACTATATTTTGTCTTTTCCTTTAACTAATTTATTGTAACAATTATTTAACAGAATTTAATACAAAATCATTAAACTATCACGCACATATTAAAGTACGAAAACACGATTAAAAGTAAAACTCACCTGATGTTATCAGGGTTGCCAATAAAACTAAGTAAAAAAACCTAAATCCTAAGAGGCGCATGCGCAGTTATTCCAATTTTAGCTTTTTTTTATTTTTGAGCCAGCAATCAGCTGATCACGCATGTCTGAATTTTTTACACAGGTTAGTATAGGAGTTTCCCTACTTGGTTTATATTTTACATTACTCCTAAGCTTTTTAGAGCCTCAAACCTTATTTCAGGGTTAAATTGTTTTCGTCGTTTAAATTTATTCTTTGCAATTGATGTTTAGCTTGAGGATCTTTAGGTTTTCATCTTCCTGTCAGAAGGAAAACTTGCAGAGGAAAAAATGCCAAAAAGACTTTTCCGTCTTATATCTTATTTGAAATGTTATTAGTGTTTACAAAAAACCTACCTGGTACCCAATATTTTTACTTTTCCTCATTTATACCGTAGATATATGGGAATAGTATTGTAATTGCAAAAAAATCCAAAACCGGGATGGATGTCACCGGAATTATCCGTTTCAGGTGTTTTCAAGGCCTCCCGAGTGGTTTTTGCAAAGTTGTCTGTCTGTATATGTGTGTGTCTGTTATCATCGTAGCGCCAAGTGTTTTTATGCTAGAGAATTGAAATTTTGTACAAAAATCAATCTACTGCTGTAGTTGTGCTATTAGGAAAATATTTTTTATGACATCATTAAGCCGCAATAATGACTAAGCGAAAATTTCAAAAAAAAAAATCATTAAGCGCCTTAAAATGATGGGATCGGATTGAGATTTGGCACGCTTGTGACTATGTATAAGACTAACATATGTGCACAAGTTTTATCTCATTATCAGCATTAGTTCAATTTTTATTAAATGTCTTGTGTACGTTTTTTAAAGGATCGTAAAAAATTGGAAAGATGTATAATGCTGTAACGGCCTAGCCGTGATACTAGCAATAAATAAGAAATAAAGGTAATAGAGATCAGGGACCATACATTTCATTTAACAAGTTAATATATTTAAGCGAAAAACAAAACATACTTATAGTTACCTTAATTAACATCTAATTGGCCAATTAGGAACAAACAAATTATTATTATTAATCATAAACTAAATATAAATTTCGTTACCGGCTCCCCGACCGTAACGGACTCGACCGTACCGACCACGGATCTCGTAACGCAGCTTGATACTTGACGTGTATATACCATAGACACAGGCCACTTAAATTCCAACGACTGCCTGACGTTCTGACTTGATTTGACTTACATAAACTGGAACTTAACAGGATGACAACTACTTTAATTTACTGACCAAAATCAGACTTGCCGGTGCACCGTAAGGTTAAGCGTAGACAGCAACAGGGCAAGATGCCGTTTTGCACGGAAGCATGGCATTGTGTTCCTTTACATGGTTCTATCGCTAAGTGATGTATAGCGGTTGGATGTAGTAGCGTAGTTAGAATCCATAATTTAACATCATGTTGTGTAAGCGCTGCAGCGGGTGAGATGTCGTACAGTAGGAGCATTCAAAGGTTCGAGATATCGATACCGGCAGAACGAAGCCGAGAGAGGCAAAAAGAGGAGAGGTTCAATAGAGTTGAAATTTGGTGCAAGTGTATATTATTACCTAATAACTAGGTTCTTATAAGTTTAGTTTCAATACGACAAGTATATCCATGATTTTTGTTGGATCAAAAAAATTAAGAAGCATTGAGCATAGTCAGTGCTGTATGGGTGACCGCTGAGAATGATACGGATGCATATACTATCTGAAAACAAGCGAAACGAGTCCGAAAGCATGTTGCAGTATAGATTTAGGGAACTGTATTTCTGAGGACGACCGAAGCGAGTCCGAAGCAGAGAGGATGAGCGTAGCGAATCCGATGTAATGAGGAAAAGTTCCGAGGTACCCCGTACCCGATTTATTTCTTCTATCTCGGCCTCCAAGATCAACTCAAACACACACATATACACACATGCACACTTACTAAACAAACAAACTTGCTGTTTGTACACTGGATATATTCAACGATCAACATTTACTTGACAAAATGCCAAATCCTCACAAGACCTGACCTTGTACAATACTTGACATAAAGCATTATATCTAGGTTAATGGTACAACCAAGTACCTTTCCAACGGTACTCAATACCCTATGTAAACACGTCCGACGTGAGTTCAAATTTATTCCTCTTTAAATGGAACGAAAATGCGACCTTTTATTACTTTTAAGATTGCAGCCTTGAATATTTAAAACCAAGTTTATATACGTGTTTAAGTGCAGTATTGATTATTTTATTGTTCATCAACAAAATAAAAGAGGCGACATAGCAGTTGTCATTAGAAGAACACCAGGTAACTAAATCATGTGGCTTGTTACAGATCAGCGATCTGTAACAAGCTTTTAATCTTTGTCTTTGTCAAAGATTAAAGGTTTTGTTGGATCATAAAAGTTAAGCAGCATCAAGCGAGGTCAGTGCCTGGATGGGTGACTGTGGAAGAACGTAGCGAATGCTAGTCACCACCGTAGCGAATCCCAGTCACCACCGTAGCTAATCCCAGTCACCAACGTAGCGAATCCCAGTCACCAACGTAGCGAATCCCAGTCACCAACGTAGCGAATCCCAGTCACCAACGTTGCGAATCCCAGTCACCAACGTAGCGAATCCCAGTCCCAACGTAGCGAATCCCAGTCCGCAACGTAGCGAATCCCAGTCCGCAACGTAGCGAAAATTTTAAGGGAATACCTTACCCGTTTTTTTAGATAAAACTTGAAAAAAATAAGTAGATATACAGTTTAAAAATGTTTAGAATAGATTTGTGGGGGGATGTCAATAATCTTCTCATGAGGTAGCCTACATGTTACCTTTGTTCAGGTTTCTATTAAATCTGATTAAATCCAAGGATCTTATAGACCAAGAGCCCAAGGGTGTTTTGTTAATAAAAAGTGTAATGGCTGGAACCGGTCTCAATTTTTCCTAAATACCTTCCTGAACAAGGATCTACAATTCTGCCGACTCGTATCGGATGGATGTCCCAGGCAGAACCTTTGACCCCTAAAGTGCATTGTTGTAAAACACCCCAAGGCTCTTGGCCTATTAAATAAGGGGGATGACGCATTAAGGAACTTTTCTGACTCTTTGGAAGTTGTATGAGATAGAGAAATAGAAGCAAACTTACCTTCCTCTGGGTTATAATGAAAAAAAAGCGCCAAACGCAGGTTATGTAGCAAGGTTGTCGAGTTTGCTTCTCAACTTTCTTCTGTGCTTCTCGTGATTCTTACATTTGTGGTGCTTGTTAAGTCTTTTGTGCTTATTTAATTTTAAATTTTGGTCTATACTTTGCCACTTCAGTGAGTGATAATTTAAGCGTGTTTAGTTATAACCTTCTCAAGCAATAAACAATGGGAAAACATTGAGAGGTAAATTAGCCTCTAAAACTTAAGACCTGCGCTGTTGTAAGAATTGTATGCATGTACAGTTTGTACCAAGCATGTGCAGTTAGTTTTTGACGTGTGTTTTGTGTTGAATTCTCTCTATTTTTTTGGTTTTCCTTGGGGTCACTTCTTTGTATGGAGAATCGACTTAGTGCGTCATCCCCTTTATTCAAGATCCTTAATTAGATCCCTTGCAGTTTAGCCAATCCCCTCTCGAATGCTGTAAGAAGATATCACACACAAGGAAGAAGTTTGGAAGTGCTATATTAAAGATCTTGACCTTTCCAACTCTATATTAGGTAAGACTCTAGATGTATACTTGTTAATAGTGAGAAAGATGAAGTCCAGGTTACCCATCTTCTTATTGACTTAACTGTCAAGGTTAACCACTACCTAAATACAAACTAGTGTACTCTGCATTAACTAGGTACCTTGTGTTTATATATATATATATATATATATATATATATATATATATATATATATATATATTATATATATATAATTTGAAATTTTAGTTGCTTATAACTCGAAAATTACTTAAAGGATCTAGACTAAAGTTTAAACTTACACTAATCATACATCAGAAAGAGTCATACATTATCAGAATAATAAAAAAAGTCTCTCTCACTGATGTATTATTTATTTAAAATAAAGCATAACCGGCTTTCAACCAACTAAAGGTCATCATCAGTGCCTAACAAACAAATAAGTAAAAAAATAAAAGCAAAAAAACATTACAAGAAGCTAAACTCAATATATATGAAAAAAACAGTAAAAGGCATAAAAGAAAGAGAAAAAACATACCGGTGAGATGTTAGTAAGCTAAGTTTTTAGTCTTTTCTTATTGTTGAGTGGTATATTAAAATACTTGGAGTGTCCCTTGATATCACACTTAACTGGAAAGCTCATATTAATATAGATGAGCAGTAAACTTTCATCTATTATATTCTTGCTACGTAAACTTAGGCCCGTATTCAAAGACATTTTCCTAACATTCTCCTTAAGGAACCCTTAAGGAGAATGTTAGGAAAATGTCTTTGAATACGGGCCTTAGTTTAACTTTAGATATTGATACCATAAATCTTGCTTACTATGCGCATTTTCATTCACGTATGCTGTATTGTATTAAAGAATGGGGAGCATCCCCCGTAGCCAACAGTATTTTTATTTTGCAAAAAAAGCTATCCGTATCATAAATAATGCTAAACATGAATAAGTGCAAACAATATTTTATTGAAAATAAAATTTTAACTTTTCATTAAGCCTATATTTTTTCATTGTTGTTGTTCGTTAAAGCAAAGTATGATGAGGGGGAGTTCAATTATATTAAGAACCACAATTATAGCACTAGATATATTGCTAACATCAATATTTCCACTTGTAGGCTCAACAAATCACATCAGTCCCCAAATTATAATGGGATAAGGTGCTTTAATAAATTACCCGCTTCAATAGTTGAACTTCCACCCAAAACTTTTATAAAAGTATTAAAACATTGTTGCTTGAGAATAACTACAATTAATAATGTTAACGAGTTTTTAGCTGATAAATTAGTATTCCCACCTTAAATGTTTAGTGTTTTTCATGTAATGTTATGCTTTTTTTAAAATCAAGTTTGTTATTCAAGTTATGCTGCCTATGTTTATGCAGTCTATGTAATAATTTACAATCTATTTGTTTTTATTGTTTATTTCATTTCATTGAAAAAGTTTGACAATTGAGAAACTTTGTAATAGAGTAACCTCAAGTATGCAAATAAATAAGTTACTATTTATTTTTATAGAAATAAAAACTTTGGCTTGATTCAAAATTTCGAGGATTAAATTGATGTGTTATTTATCTCTAATAAACTGCGTAGGCTTCCGCGGTTATTGTCATGAAGATTTAGGTCTTCGGGTGGTGACCGTGTCAATGTAGATGAAGAATCCGACGTTTCGCTTCCACTGTGGGAGGCATCTTCAGGGATGTAGGACATCATGGATAGAAACACAATGCTCTACAGAATTGAACTGAACTGAGTTTAGATTTGTAGAGCATTGTATTTCTATCCATGATGTCCTACATCCCTGAAGTAACTGAACAGTACAGTTTTGTAGAGCATTGTGTTTCTATCCCTGAAGATGCCTCCCACAGTGGAAGCAAAACGTCGGATTCTTCATCTATATTGACGCGGTCACCACCGGAAGACTTAAATCTTTATTTATCTCTAGTTTAAATCAAGTCCGATTTAAATCAAATTTATCTCTAAAGCTATACAAAGTCATACTTAAAGTCGACTATCAAAAGTGCCGTTCAGCAAATAATTTAATAACATAACTTATAAATAAATAAAAACTTATAATAAAAATAACATAACTTATAAATAAAATAACATAATTATAACTAAAATAATATAAATAAAATAACATAACTTATAAATAAATAATAACATAAATAAAAATAACATAACTAAATCGAAATATCAAGAGAAATACCGTTTAACTATCCTTAAAAAGAAAAAGACTGAAAAAGAGACGCTTTTAAAACCTGTTTGGGAAAAATTTAACCCACTTCGTGCGCCAACCGAAAGACTTTTAACCAATTAAATTTAGCGTGATTCTTCCACATTTGTTTAGACCTTAGAAAAAAATGCACAACAAATTTATCAGTTAATTTAAAAATTTAAGGATTCGTTAGTTTAAAGTTCTTATTTCAGCGGATTTCCTTTGGAGAAATTCGTTTTTGAAAAGGTAGCTACGCACGTAAAAAGATAGATTAAGGTTGAAAATGTTTTGAAAGGTAGTTAAAACTTAGGCCCGTATTCAAAGACATTTTCCTAACATTCTCCTTAAGGGTTCCTTAAGGAGAATGTTAGGAAAATGTTAGGTCTCCTTAAGGAGAATGTTAGGAAAATGTTAGGTCTCCTTACGGAGAATGTTAGGAAAATGTTTGGTCTCCTTAAGGAGAATGTTAGGAAAATGTTAGGTCTCCTTAAGGAGAATGTTAGGAAAATGTTAGGTCTCCTAAGGAGAAGTTAGGAAAATGTTAGGTCTCCTTAGGAGAATGTTAGGAAAATGTTAGGTCTCCTTACGAGAATGTTAGGAAATGTTAAGGAGAATGTTATGTAGGTCTCCTTAAGGAATGTTAGGATGTTAGGAAATGTTAGGAATGTTAGGTCTCTTACTTTAGGAAAATGTTAGGATGTTAGGAAAATGTTAGAGGAGAATGTTAGGAAAATGTTAGGTCTCCTTACGGAGATGTAGGAAAATGTTAGGTCTCCTTAAGGAGAATGTTAGGTTTAGGTAAGGAAAATGTTTTTAAGCCACAAAATTTAAATGATCGTTCCCGTGTTTAAAAGTGGGGAAAAACATGTTTTTCGTAGCTTAAAAACATTTTCCTAACATGAATGTTAAGGGTTCATGTTAAGGGTTCCTTAAGGAGAATGTTAGGAAAATGTCTTTGAATACGGGCCTTAGTGTATGAGTGATGCTTTATCCCATCAATTATTCTGGCCTAAAATCAATATATATATATATATATTATATATATATATATATATATATATATATATATAATGCAATTTTAACTTATACATAACTTGACTGACTGGGCTCGTATCCATAGAGATAATATTACTAGAGAAGCCCTATAGGTTAAATTTTGAAACATCAAAAAAGTAACCTGACCACCATTGATTATAAATAAAATATAATAATCAGTACAAAATTACAATAACTTATATAGGAGAATGATAAAAATACAAATCAAACACACACAGTGGGCGGGAAGCCGAAATCAATTGCACCGAAATTGCAAAACTCGGTAGTATCAAGCCAAGGAGCATGAATAAAGGGAATAACGTTAAATAACATTAAGGAACTTTTCTGCCCCCATAGAAGTTGTATGAGATAGAGAAATAGGATTAAATTTACCTTCCCCTTAGTTATAATGAAAAAAGGCGCCAAACGCAGGTTAGTTAGCAAGGTTGTCGAGTTTGATTCTAAACTTTCTTCTGTGCTTCTCGTAATTTTTACATTTGTGGTGCTTGTTAAGTCATTTGTGCTTATTTAATTTTAAATTTTGGGCTTTATTTAGCTACTTCAGTGAGTGATAATTTAAGCCTGTTTATAACCTTCTCAAGCAATAAACAATAGGAAACCTTTGAGAGGTAAGTTTGCCTCTAAAATTTAAGACTTGTGCAGTTATAAGAATTGTAAGCATGCGCAGTTTATACCAAGCATGTGCTGTTGGTTTTAAACATATGTTTCGTGTTGAATTCTCTTAATTTTTTTGGTTTTCAAGGGGTCACTTCTTTATGGCAAATCGACTTAGTGCGTCATCCCCTTTATTCAAGATTCAAGCTGGTTTTTTCATGCTTTTTATTTTTTGCAGCTTTGAGTTATTGATTTTACTTTTTGATATTTTCTTGTCTCTTTTAGTAATATACATAATTTCACTTAACTATTTCTTAACAATTATCACTATTATTTATCCATCTTATTATTATTATTTCTCTATTACAAATTAATTATAATTGTACGCCTGAGTGCAATACTGGATTGTTTCTCTACCAAGTCTCTCAAGCCACTAAAACCATTTAACTCTAATACTTGTAACAATCATAATTGTTATGGTATTAATCAATAAAACATGTTAAAAAATTTCTTGTCTCTATTGTTTTTGTTTATTATATTGTCTTCAGGTTGCCCTGATGAAGAGATGAGAATGCTCGAAACGTTGGCACGAGAGAAGTGAGTGTGTTTTTATAAGCCTAATCCTGATTCGTATACTTTGGGGCTGATTTTGTTCTACTTAATATATATATATATATATATATATTATATATATATATATATATTATATATATATATATATATATATATATATATGTGTGTGTGACCCAACCCTTTATGACCCTAATCTTATAAGGTCATTTTTCCTTTTGATATTAGGTGAAAACCATCAAAACAAAATTCGCCCGGTTTGCGGACCTCGGTTCGAAAATTTTTAAGTCCTCTACGACCCAAGAAGTACCCAACATTTTCTTGGTAGGTCTCCAAAGATTTCAAGTCTTAACGGTTCTCGACAAAAACTTGATCCAGAACTTAAAAAAAATTCAACTTTACTACTTAGATCTCCAAGATGGGTCAACGCCTTCGAAGTCTTTTATTCGGATATTAAATGTATCCTAGGAACAAATACACATAAATAGATGAACCTTAAAACAAAAAACACTTTATTCAAACATTAATTCTAGCTATTATAAACCTTAAATTGCAAATTCTATGAGAAAATGTATTTTCAAAAAGTCTCTATTAGATGATATATATATTCATATTCATATTCCCTCTTAATTTTAATAACTTCAATAGCTATTAATACCTCGAATTATACTCAGCTTAAAAAATAAATAAAAATACATTATAAATACTAAATACACAAAACGTTGATTTAATTAGTTAATTTAAAAGTGACTCTAAAGTTTTCGACCTTTAGCTTCAACAAATGTTGCTTTAACATCGGAGTTATCTTATGACATATATTGGTTACTCGCTCCAAGGTTAAACATATGCAAAGGTTTACCGTATTCTTCAACCGTATGTAGGTTAGTGTCGACAATTTAAATGTCTCCAGTTTTTAAATATTTAAATAGTTTTAAATACTGTTATTCTTTTAAATGTTTTTGATATTTTTTTTACTTTGCGTGTTTAAGATTTTTTTAATAAGGTCTTAAGGTTAAAATATTATAATAACCAGAAAAATGCTGGCGCTGTGCGAATTTTCTTTCAAATGCGTTCTCCTTTCATCAACAACTAATTTTCTTTCAATATGCGTTCTCCTTTCATCAATGCGTTCTCTTTCATCACACCAGTTTTCTTTCAAATGCGTTCTCCTTTATCAACAACTTTTCTTTCAAATTTCTCCTTTTTCAACAACTAATTTCTTTCAAATGCGTTCTCCTTTCATTAACAACCAATTTTCTTTCAAATGCGTTCTTCTTTTATCAACGACTAATTTTCTTTCAAATGCGTTCTCCTTTTATCAACAACTAATTATCTTTCAAATGCGTTCTCCTTTTATCAACAACTAATTATCTTTCAAATGCGTTCTCCTTTTATCAACAACCAATTTTCTTTCAAATGCGTTCTCCTTTCAAAAAACCAATTTTCTTTTAAATGCGTTTTCCTTTCATCAACAAACAATTTCTTGCTGTAGTTTTCGCTGTATAATTGTGCTACTCGGAAAAACTTTTTTTATGACGTCATTAACCCACAAAAATGACTCAGCAAAAAGTTCGAAAAAATCAAAAGACGCGAAAAAAATGATGCGATCAAAGTGAGATTTGGCACGCATGTAGCCATATATTAGACTAACATATGTGACAAGTTTCATCTCATTATCAGCATTAGTTTCATTTTTTTTGAATGACTTGTGTATGTGTACTTTTTTTAAGAAATTGTAAAAAACTTAAATAAACCAATTAGGTTATAATTTAGTACAAGTACATACACATTTACGAAATAAATAAGCACACTAAGTGTTGTTTTAGTACGACAAGTATATCCATGATTTTTGTTGGATCATAATAGCGAAGCAGCATTTTGCGTGGTCAGTGCTGTATGATAGACCGCTGAGAATGAAACGGATGTATTTCTCGCTATCTGCGGACGAGAATAGCGAGTACGAAGCAGGGAGGATGAGCGTAGCGAATCCGATGTGATGAGGAAAAGTTCCGAGGTACCCCGTACCCGATTTTTTATTTATGAAATAAGATAAAATGAATGCTATGAAAGAATTGGTTGTCACGTGACAAATCGGGTTTATCAGGGAACTACAAAAATTGTAGTAGAGTTTACTGTAAATTATTATAGCTGCTTCGCGAGCTTAAATTTAAAACAAGAAGTTTAGAGACGAGTATATGTAATTATTTTTTTTTTTTGGGGGGGGGGGGGGGTATTAAGAAGGATAGTGACACCCTAAGTACCATTTATCTACAATGGGAGCCCGCGGTACTGTGGAGTTTGCGTATCCCTGCCGTAGATAGAATGGACAGCACATTAAATAATTCGCACGTATTATTAATTAGCATAAGCTTCATTTATGCTAATTTTTAAAACATATTTTTTGAAAAATGTGAAAAGGATATTAGCTACTCCTAAGGATATAAGCAAGCAATGGATTGATAGTAAGAAAGAACGCTTTTAAAAGAAAATTTGCCAGGCTTGTGGACCTCCGTGCCAGAATTATTTTAAAGTAATAAACTTATAATATACAGTAAATATGTTGATAACAAAATCAGGTACGGGGTACCTCAGAACTTTTCCTCCACCCATCGGATTCGCTACGCTCATCCTCCCTACTTTGGACTCGCTTCGCTCGTCCTCAAAAATACAGTTCACAAAATTTATACAGCAACATGCCTTTGGACTCGCTTCGCTCGTCTTAAAATAGTTAATGCATCCGTATCATTCACAGCAGTCACCCATACAGCACTGACCACGCTCAATGCTCCTTAGTATTTATGATCCAACAAAAATCATGGATATACTTGTCGTATTGCAACGAAATACTTAGTGTACTTATTTACTAAATAATAATATACACTTGCACCAAATTTCAACTCAATTGGACCATTTTCCAATTTAAATAAAAAGTACACAAGTCATTCAATAAAAAATGAACTAATGCTGATAATGAGATGAAACTTGGCACATATGTTAGTCTTATACATGGTTATATGCGTGACAAATCACATTTCAATCGCATAATTTTTCCGCTTTTAATTAATTGTTATTAATTAATTAACTCTTATTATTAATTAACTGTTTATATTTTATATTAATATGATGTTTGTGCCACTTCTCTAGTTTATGTGACCTATTTTTCTTTGAATCAATTTACTAATTAATTTATTAGAAGCGTAAGGAAGGGATCATCTAATCTAAAGAAGTGGCATGTTTTATACATATATAAGATATTAATTATTTATGTATAATGTTGTGTATTATTTATATTATTGTAAAAGTTGGAAATAAAAAAATTAAAAAAAATAAATAAAATTCGAAAGATAGTGTTTTTTAATATTTCTTTAATACCTAAATCACTTGATAGACTGAAGAGAAAATCTGAGCCTTACCCTGAAACAAAAGAAAAAATAGTTATTAGATGTATGTGTTGATAAAAACAAAGAAAATAAAGGAGTAGAAAATAGAGAAATAAAGCTTAAAGACATAGATAATAAAGGCAAAGAATAATGACATTGAGAACATAGACAAATAATAAAGACATCGAGAATCAAGACATAGAGGATACAGATATAGAGAAAAAAGGCAAAGAGCTTAGAATAATACTATATTAGAAGGAGCACAGGACCGTAAACACAATGTAATTCCACTGATAACACAAAAGCCGGTTGACTGGTGCAACTAAGTAATGCTGCCAACCTGACAACAAAACATTATTTTAAATATTGTCATAAATATCTATTAATGAAGAAAGATCGTAAAGACAAAAATATAATAACTTAACACCTGCTGAGTATTTAATAAAACTGGTCTTAGATGGCAAAAGGGTGGCGGGATACAAGTATCTACATTTAGTTGACGAGGACTACTTTTTATATAATTTTAATAAATACGTTAAACTACAATTTAAAATGCATAAAATATTGTAATGCACCGATATTTATATAAGTATTTTATGAATAATCAATCACTAATTAATAATAGACATAATAATTCAGCAACGGAAGTATTGCCAACTTTTTTTTTAGAAAATTGTATATTTTTAGGGTCAGCATTACTTAGTTGCACCAGTGAACCGGCTTTCGTGTTATCAGTAGTGCTCCTTCTATATATAGTATTATTCTAAGGCAAAGAGGATAAAGACATAGAGAATAAAGACATAGAGGATAAAGACATAGAGGATAAAGACATAGAGGATAAAGACATAGAGGATAAAGACATAGAGGATAAGACATAGAGATAAAGACAAGAGGATAAAGACATAGAGGATAAAGACATAAATAATATGGACATTGCGAATAAAAATATAGACATAGTATCTTTAATACACATTATAGCTAAATGTTTTCTTAACACTGTTCCTAAAACTAAGATCACATCCCGGGTTTCGAACTTTAAACTTCCAGTACCGAAATCTTTTTAGTGTGTATCTTTTAAGTGTTTATACGATTTACGTGTCCGTGATTGTGTAAACACAGCTTTCATTTGTAATGAAGTATAAATTATCTAGAGGAGTTGTGTTGACATTGAGAATACACATAGAGAATAATGAATCGTGAGAATTCAAACAGAGAATAAATATATCGAGAATAAAGACATAGAAAATAAAAATGCAGAGGATACAGACGTAGAGAATAAAGACATAGAGAATAAAGATATAGAGAATAAAGACATAGAGGATGCATATGTGGAGAATAAAGACATAGAGGATGCATATGTGGAGAATAAAAGACATAGAGGATAAAGAATAGAGAATAAAGACATAAAGAATAAAGATATAGAGAATAAATACATAGAGGATGCATATGTGGAGAATAAAGACATAGAGGATAAAGACATAGAGAATAAAGACATAAAGAATAAAGATATAGAGAATAAATACATAGAGGATGCATATGTGGAGAATAAAGACATAGAGGATAAAGACATAGAGAATAAATTCATAGAGAATAAAGATATAGAGAATAAAGACATAGAGGATAAAGACATAGAGAATAAAGACATAGAGAATAAAGACATAGAGAATAAAGAATAGAGAATAAAGACATAGAGAATAGAAGACATAGAAGATAAAGACATAGAGAAATAAAGACATAGAGGATAAAGACATAGAGGATAAAGACATAGAGAATAAAGACATAGAGGATAAAAACATAGAGAATAATGACATAGAGGATAAAGACATAAGACATAGGAATAAAGACATAGAGGATAATGACATAGGATAAGACATAGAGAATAAAAGACATAGATAGAGGATAAAGACATAGAGATATACATAGAGACATAGAGGATAAAGACATAGAGAATAAAGACATAGAGGATAAAGACATAGAGAATAAAGACATAGAATAAAGCATAGAGATAATGCATAGAGAAAGATATTAGAGAATAAATAGACCATATTGAACATAAGAGGATAAGACATAGAATAAGAGAGGATAAAGACATAGAGGATAAAGACATAAAGAATAAAGATGTAAAGACATAGAGGATAAAGACATTGTTTATTCGATTTACGTGTCCGAGATGGTGTAAACACAGCTTTCATTTATAATGAAGTATAAATTATCTAGAGGAGTTGTGTTGAGTAATGTGGAAAGTTATAATTGAATAATCGGCTTTAATTTCTGTATACTGAATGAGTAAAAGGATTAAGGTTGCTATTGGCTAATCCACCGACCAATCACCCATTAAAGGACATCTACTTCAAGGAAGAGAATAAACTTTCATCACGTCAACCTTAGTATTCCGTGATAAGTGTTATCACGGATAGCATAGAGAAATTATTACTAGAGAGGCCTATCAGATGAATTTTGAAAACACCGAAATGTAGCCTGAACCCAAGGATCCTGAATACAGGGGATGACGCACTAAGTCGATTTGCCATACCAAAAATTGACCCTCGAAAACCAAAAATAGAGAGAATTCAACACGAACACACGTCAAAAAACCAACGGCACATGCTTGGTACAAACTGCGCATGCTTACAATACTTATAACAGCGCAGGTCTTAAATTTTAGAGGCAAACTTACCTCTCAATGGTTTACTTTGTTTATTGCTTGAGAAGGTTATAACACGCTTAATAATCACTCACTGAAGTGGCAAAGTATAGTCCAAAATTTAAAATTTAGTAAGCACAAATGACTTAACAAGCACCACAAATGTAACAATCACGAGAAGCACAGAAGAAAGTTGAGAAGCTAACTCGACAACCTTGCTACATAACCTGCGTTTGGCGCCTTTTTTCATTATAAACATGGGGAAGGTAAGTTTGATCCTATTTCTTTATCTCATACAACTTCCATGGGGTCAGAAATGTTCCTTGATGCTTCATCCCCTTTATTCAAGATCTTTGGATATCATAGAGTAATTATTACTAGAGGAACCCTATCAGATAATTTTTGGGACACCGAAAAAGTAACCTGATAATAAAATCAATCAACATAATAAAATAAAGAGTACCAAATATAAAATTATGAATATTGGAACTTTTAAAATACAAACCAAAACACACACGTAGTGTGACAAGTATACGACAAATTATTTATTATAACCTGAACTCACTTTTAGAGAAGGATTCGATGAGGTTACGCAGAGCCCTATCAATATGTTTCATGTCTTTCAATGTATTGATATATAAAAATTATCATTCCAACCAGGATTGTTGTTAAGCACGGAAGCACGCATCCAAAGGAATTCGCCCGACATGCGGACCACCGCGCCAGATTTTTATTAAAGTTAGTACATATTAGTTAAAGAATAACTATTTCCCCAAATTCATAGTAATAATTTCATAAACTAAACGAAAAGTAGGGTGAACAACAGCTTTTGAAATTCATCACCATAATTACCACAATAATAAAACCAATATTACCACTAATATTTCCTATTAATTATTTAAAAAAGAATAAATATAATTATAATATTGTTAAAATATTATAATTAAAAAGTTTAAATACATGGATAACCATAAAGATATATTACTAGAGGGCCCTATTGGTTGAATTTTGAAACATCGAAAAAGTAACCTGACCACATTCGATATCATTATCATCAAATAAACAGAACAAAAAAACAGTAAATTATATAGTAGAATGTTTAAAATATAAATCACAACACAAACAATCTGTAGGAAGCCGAAAGCATTTGATTAATTATATCCTTAACTCCCGGTTGGAGGAGGTTTCAATGAGGTTACACAGAGCCCCTGAGAGCCCCACTAAAAATGTTTCAGGCCTCTAAATATATAAAAGTTAGGCCATGCCCCCTCTAGTATATATCTCTATATCGATAACACACAAATTATTGTTATCACAAGTGATAAGAGTAATTTCCCGCCAGAACTTAAGTTTACTAAAAAAAATGTGAAGCGGTTTTGCGATAGAATAAAGCAGCTAGAAATTCCACTAAAATCTACTTCGTCAGAGGGGGCAAAATTTTTCCTAGCGGGGGGGTGCCTCTTCTGGGCCCTACCTGGCTACAGGCCTGCAAAGAAATACAATCACGTGGATTAATCACAAAGAAATATAATCTCAATACAGCTGCCTGAACTTCAATATTAGTGAGCTTAGTTTTATTTAACTGAGCTGTAACTTCAAACAATTGTAGTGACTATTGATTAATCTTTAAATAAATAAATAAATAAATAAATGGAAATAAATAAATAAATATAATGGACAGTAGACACTCTGTTGCGTTATACAGATGACAGAAGCTAATACGATAGATTGCAGCTGCATCGTCCATTCATTAATGATAATTGCTTCCCTATGTCCTTGATTAAATGATCTTCATTTTTATACATCCTATCGGCTAACAGCAATATCTGTTCAGCCGGGGTTGGAATCCTAGTCAGAATGGTATCTGTTTCACTTGGTTCACATGGTGTGCTAATAGTGTTCTACAACTGTAAGGGAGTTAGTAACTAAGGCTTTATATCCTCTCAGCTAAACAGCAATTCCTGTTCCAGCCAGGGTTGGAATCCTAGTCAGGACAGTATCTGTTTCACTTGGTTCACATGGTGTGCTAATAGTGTTCTACAACTGTAAGGGAGTTAGTAACTAAGGCTTTATATCCTCTCAGCTAAACAGCAATTCCTGTTCCAGCCAGGGTTGGAATCCTAGTCAGGACAGTATCTGTTTCACTTGGTTCACATGGTGTGCTAATAGTGTTTTACAACTATAAGGGAGTTAGTAACTAAGGCTTTATATCCTCTCAGCTAAATAGCAATATCTGTTCAGCCGGGTTGGAATCCCAGTCAGGACGTATCTGTTTCACTTGGTTCACATGGTGTGCTAATAGTGTTCTACAACTGTAAGGGAGTTAGTAACTAAGGCTTTATATCCTCTCAGCTAAACAGCAATGCCTGTTCCAGCCAGGGTTGGAATCCTAGTCAGGACGGTATCTGTTTCACTTGGTTCACATGGTGTGCTGATAGTGTTCTACAACTGTAAGGTATTTAGTAACAAAGGCTTTATATCCTCTCAGCTAAATAGCAATACCTGTTCCAGCCAGGGTTGGAATCCCAGTCAGGACAGTATTTGTTTCACATGGTGTGCTAATAGTGTTCTACAACTGTAAGGGAGTTAGTAACTAAGGCTTTATATCCTCTCAGCTAAACAGCAATGCCTGTTCCAGCCAGGGTTGGAATCCCAGTCAGGACAGTATTTGTTTCACTTGGTTCACATGGTGTGCTAATAGTGTTCTACAACTGTAAGGTATTTAGTAACAAAGGCTTTATATCCTCTCAGCTAAATAGCAATACCTGTTCCAGCCAGGGTTGGAATCCCAGTCAGGACAGTATTTGTTTGACTTGGTTCACATGGTGTGCTAATAGTGTTCTACAACTGTAAGGGAGTTAGTAACTAAGGCTTTATATCCTCTCAGCTAAACAGCAATGCCTGTTCCAGCCAGGGTTGGAATCCCAGTCAGGACGGTATCTGTTTGACTTGGTTCACATGGTGTGCTGATAGTGTTCTACAACTGTAAAGGAGTTAGTAACTAAGGCTTTATATCCTCTCAGCTAAACAGCAATGCCTGTTCTAGCCGGGGTTGGAATCCCAGTCAGGACAGTATTTGTTTCACTTGGTTCACATGGTGTGCTGATAGTGTTCTACAACTGTAAGGGAGTTAGTAACTAAGGCTTTATATCCTCTCAGCTAAACAGCAATGCCTGTTCCAGCCAGGGTTGTAATCCCAGTCAGGACGGTATCTGTTTGACTTGGTTCACATGGTGTGCTAATAGTGTTCTACAACTGTAAGGGAGTTAGTAACTAAGGCTTTATATCCTCTCTGCTAAACAGCAATGCCTGTTCCAGCCAGGGTTGGAATCCCAGTCAGGACGGTATCTGTTTGACTTGGTTCACATGATGTGCTAATAGTGTTCTACAACTGTAAGGGAGTTAGTAACTAAGGTTTTATATCCTCTCAGCTAAACAGCAATGCCTGTTCCAGCCAGGGTTGGAATCCCAGTCAGGACGGTATCTGTTTGACTTGGTTCACATGGTGTGCTGATAGTGTTCTACAACTGTAAGGGAGTTAGTAACTAAGGCTTTATATCCTCTCAGCTAAACAGCAATGCCTGTTCCAGCCAGGTTAGAATCCCAGTCAGGACGGTATCTGTTTGACTTGGTTCACATGGTGTGCTGATAGTGTTCTACAACTGTAAGGGAGTTAGTAACTAAGGTTTTATATCCTCTCAGCTAAACAGCAATATCAGTACGATATGATGACTCAGTCCAAGTCTCAGTCATGATATTATAAAACCCACCAACATCTTTATATTCTTTTCTGATTGTCACTAACGATGATCATTTAGATAAAGAACAGGTTTTGATTACATGAAATTATTAAGCATAGTGGAGTGATTGTTTCGTACTGATTACCTCACTTGCACTACACCCTATTAACACATTTCTGCGTTTCCATACAACGTACGTATGTGAGCATACGTATTGGCCTTTAATGTTTCAAATGATTCAAGTATTATTTGGCTTCAAACTAAGTCACTGAGTTCCGAGAAGCAAAGGTTCATTCGAAGTATAATAGTCTCTAGCTATTATTTGAGCGAACAATGTGCTTCGCGGAAAGCATCAATCAAAACACACGAGCTGCTTCGTTGTTCGATGCATTTAATAACCAAGGCCTCCTCTAATGACAAAACTCTATAGACTGTTTACAGAACAAAGCATTCCGAGCCATAGATTAAATTACAATAGATAATACATAGCAGTTCAATGTCAATACCAGCGCCACCGTCGCTGATAAGCATTTGATAACAAGAAAGTAATTAACATTAAAGCTAGAGCCAGATCTACATATGCAAGTTATTAATATTAAGTTTATCTAACAGCGAACTCTAATAAGTTTTACATAATTCCATTCTCTATTCCATACTCTATTTCATACTCTATTCTATACTATATTCCATACTCTATTTCATACTCTATTCCATACTTCATTCCATACTATATTTCGTACTCCATCCCATACTTTATTCCATAAACTATTCCATACTTCATACCATACTATATTTCATACTCTATCCCATAATTTATTCCATAATCTATTCCATACTTTATACCATACTTTATTTCATACTCTATTCCATACTTTATTTCGTACTCTATCCCATACTTTTTTCCATACTCTATTCCATAGTCTAATTTATACTCTATTCCATAGTCTATTTCATACTCTATTCCATACTTAATTTCATACTCTATCCCATTATTCTTTATTCCATACTCTACCTATAAGTTAATAATATTAAGTTTCTCTTACAGCGAGCTCTTATAAGTTTAATAGAGTTCTATATTCTATTCAAAATACCTGACTTGATTTTAATTTTCATAACCTACAAGTTCCCTGCTTAATATATTTTACTATCCCTCATTTATACCGTATTAATATTAATTAATAATCCACTATTAATTAATATGGATTAATATGAGAAATATTGTGTTTCCATATTAATCCGAAACAGGTATTTTACTTGAATTACCTGTTAGTGGTTTTACTGTTATTACCAATCAGACAAACAATTAGCCAATCAGTCCTTCATTAGCAATGGTGAAACATACTAAATACTTAGGACTAATTATAGCCGAATGCTTGAACTGGACTACTCATATCCAACAACTTACGACTAGACTTAGACAGAGTATTTATATTTTCTCCAGAGTTACAGGCTTCTTGTCACTATCCCAGATCAGATCCCTATACTATGGAATAATCAATTCTATTATTCAATACGGTTTAAAAGCATGGGGATCTGCCTGTGAAACAGCTAAACAAATGGTACTGAAAGCACAGAAAGCTGTCATTAGAACAATATTTAGGAAACCTAAAGGTCATGGCACTAAAAAACTGTACGATAAGTTTAACGTACTTAATATAAAAAATATGTATAAGATGACTTGTGTACTGTACGGACTTAAAAACAGAAACAAACTGACGGAAGTAATACACGGCAAAGGGACGCGAAGTGAAACAATGAATTTATACCAAGTACCCAGGACTAACACTACAAGAGCGCAACAATACTGCACTTATTACGGAATAACTATTATTAACCTCCACTGACTTGACAAAAACCGAAACGTTCAAAAAGCACTTAAGTACCTACCTGACTGAATTACAAAATCAAGAGAATAAGACGAAATAGAAATTAATAGTAAGTATACAACCTTTCCTTGAACAAGATCAATTCGTTATTTTTTCGCCAATATACCTCTAAGGATAAGATAGTAAAAAGTATTTTAATTATAAGCATTAAACTATGTAAAATAAAATAAAAATATAAATTAAAAGCATGCATGCTACCCTAACACTAGATAATAAGTTTAATATTTAAGTTTAGTTTATAAGTAAATTCCACACAGCACAGAATTTTTCAATTCTTTAGTGTGGCATCTTATTCCTTTACCTGTATATCTAATATGTATGTATGATAATTTATTAATAAAGGATTGTTTAGACAAAAAAAACTCTATAAACTCTCGTTTTCACGTTTTAAACCAATTCTTGTTCCCGCCATTAAAACGTATATAGAAATTTTCTCGCTGTGTCCAGTTTAGATTAAACGCACACTTATACAATTATACTCAGTTACATAGACAGACATACACACTAAGACACCCATGTATATAGACAGTACGAGAGAGCGGAAGAATACGATTGCTTGAGATAGTAATCTTATGATATGTTGTTTTTATTATCATGTTTTAAAATCCCACAACCTTATGTAATATGTTACACAGCTCCTCTGTATGTATTACATAGGCACAATTATCAAGTTAACATAGCTTAACAACATTTAGCTACCTTATACCACCTCTAACTATCTCCAGCTATGTCTAACCACCTTTGTACCGCCTCTAACTATTTATTACCAACTCTAACTATCTCCAACTAATTTAAACCACCTTTGTACCGCCTGTAACTATTTATTACCAACTCTAACTATCTCCAACTAATTTAAACCACCTTTGTACCGCCTCTAACTATTTATTACCAACTCTAACTATCTCCAACTAATTTAAACCACCTTTGTACCGCCTGTAACTATTTATTACCAACTCTAACTATCTCCAACTAATTTAAACCACCTTTGTACCGACTCTAACTATTTACCAACTCTACCTCCAACTCTAAAACTTTGTACCTCTTCCAACTCTAACTATCTCCAACTAATTTAAACCACCTTTGTACCGACTCTAACTATTTATTACCAACTCTAACTGCCTTTTACCCCCTCTTTTGGAGGTTGACTATCTGTGATATTAAATAAGCCAAATTCACCTGTATAAACACGCCCTATATTATTATTCTAAAGCCTTAAGGCGATCCTGCAAAGAGGGGGGGTAAAAATCACTAAAATGGAAATATCTCCGCTTCTCGGCAAAATATCAAAATTCTAAGACGGTACTTCACTTCTAATTTTTATTCTGCACATTTTAAGACTCATTTCAACCTTCTGGAGCAAACAACAGTGGCGCAATTTGAGAACTACTTTAAAAATTGGTAGTTCTCAAATTGCGCCACTGTTTTTGCTCCAGAAGGTTGAAATGAGTCTTAAAATGTGCAGAATAAAAATTAGAATTACCGTCTTAGAATTTTGATATTTTGCTTAGAACCAGAGATATTTCCGTTTAATTGATTTTTACCCCCACTCTTTGCGGGATCCCCTTAAAGAACAATTTTTGGCACCAACATTTTTAATTATTACGGTTAGATTATAAAAGTGGGTTTTGATTAATTTCGTCAAAGTAAAGCGTTATCCAGCTCTGTAGCTGTCTTGCATGTATTACATAAAAGCATGTATATGTCTTTAAATCGGAGCCCGAAACAACAAAATTACACCCTTCTCGAAATTTCTTGTTACGTTAGTTATTATCTTACATTTTTCGGTCATATTTTTTCGGTTATATTTTTTCGGTTATATTTTTCGGTCATATTTTTTCGGTTATATTTTTCGGTCATATTTTTTCGGTTATATTTTTACAGTTATATTTTTCGGTTATATTTTTTCGGTTATATTTTCGGTTATTTTTCGGTCATATTTTTCGGTTATATTTTTTAGTTTTATTTTTCGGTTTAAGCTATATTTTTCAGTTAAATTTTTCGTTTATATTTTTCGGTTATATTTTTTTCGGTTATATTTTTTCAGTTATATTTTTCGGTTATATTTTCCAGTTATATTTTTCGGTTTTATTTTTCAGTTATTTTTTTCGGTTATATTTTTTCATTTATATTTTCGGTTATATATTTCGGTTATATTTTTTCATTTATATTTTTCGGTTATATATTTCGGTTATATTTTTCATTTATATATTTTCGGTTATATTTATATTTTCGTTATATATTTCGATAAATATTTTTTCATTTATATTTTTCGGTTATATATTTCGATAAATATTTTCATTTATATTTTTCGGTTATATATTTCGATATATTTTTTCATTTATATTTTTCGGTTATATATTTCGGTTATATTTTTTCATTTATATTTTTCGGTTATATTTTTCAGTTATATTTTTTCGGTTATATATTTCGGTTATATTTTTTTTTCTGTTATATTTTTTTCAGTTATATTTTTCTGTTATATTTTCAGTTATATTTTTCGATTATATTTGTCAAGGTTTTAGTAAATTAGAGTGGTTATATTAGTTTAATGGGGGCAGTAGCGTCACAACTCGTTATTTAATATTTTTGATTTTTTTCAAAGGGAAAAGTTTTTTATGATGATTTAAAATTTTCTAAATACATAGAGGCCTCAATCGACTCAAATAAATTCCTGACTGCTATAAACTAAGAGTCAGTTATTTTGTACTTAAATTAATTTAAAATAAAGGAATATTAAAAAAAATCTCAAACTTCCATGGGGTCAGAAATGTTCCTTAATGCGTCATCCCCTTTATTTAAGATCTTTGGCCTGACCAGGCATTCCTTCTATCGAACCCATAAGTCAAAAACATACATATATTTAATATAAACTACTATCGAGGATCCTAAATTTAAAATCATATAGTTTGTTCTATCATAATACAACTACAAAAGAAATTCGCTAAATCCAGTGTTGCCATCGCATTAACATTTAGTTCATTTAAATAATACTAACGATACTTTCTTGTTTGTTTATTCAAATCAGTTGTTCTATATGATTGTTGTAATAATGCTTACCTGTCCTTTATATTTAGCTAGTGTAAGCAAATCTATTATGAAACAACGAATGTAAACAAAAGCACGTCATTCCAACCCACATTCAACAGGTGGATTTCATTCCGTTTCGTTTGTTTACATTGCGACACTGATAAGATTTGATTTCCTTTATGGTTTTACTGTCTTATTTACTGTAAAGAAGAAAACGAGCGGTATTATTTCGAGCTATCGCTAGTTTTGTTTTAAAAAAACCAGAGGCTTTTTTTGTCTCTTAGCCGCTACGCGGCGTTAGCGCTGGGGGTCCCGCGCCTTTGTTTGGCCGCTTCGAAGCCAGATAATTATTGTTTTTTATCACTATAAGTAAATATAAGTGGCAGAGTAAAATTGGGATACTGACACGACAGAAGCGAATTTTCAAATGCAATTAAATTATCGAATCATGTCAATCGATGTATTTAAATTTTTATCGATATATTATCAATCGATAATACCGGAACTAATGCTAATAATAAATTTTTATTTATCTTCACACATTTGTTAACCATACATGTGTATAAAATATATTAGTGTCTATATATAATATGTGGGTAAAAAAT
>JACMZG010000032.1:5456813-5531813 GCA_018340805.1 Microvelia longipes | reverse complement strand
TTAAGCGTGTTTGTTATAACCTTCTCAATCAAATAAACAATGGGAAACCATTGAGAGGTAATTTTGCCTCTAAAATTTAAGACCTGCTCTGTTATAAAAATTGTAAGCATGCGCAGTTTGTACCAAGCATGTGCAGTTCTCTAAATTTTTTTGGTTTTCGATGGGATCACTTTTTGTAAGGCAAATCGACTTAGTGTATTAACCCCTTTATTCAAGATCCTTGGTGTAAACGCACTAACTATAGGGCTGTAAGTTCGAAAGGTCAAAAGCCAACTTTACACTGTCAACAATGACGTAATACTTGGCTGTCGAGAATAAATTTATTTTCATTAAAATGTTTTTTTAAACAAAATAGAATGTATCTTCATCCCAAGGATATTTCTGGATCCTGCTGTGAATCCTTGATTCTATATAAATATTACTCTTAAGGCTGAATCTTCTTTCTGTCTTGTGAACCAATCAACATGCTTCAATGTCCATGTCGATGTCACAGTTCATTTTAAAATATTAATTGAGTTAAATCAAATATTGTAATTTATGTTGAAATAGAAATAACTTTAAAACTGATATAGTTAATAGAAAGCCCTCTCTAGTAAAATATCTCTATGCCTGGAAAGATGTTTTAAGCCTACCAATGTAATTAGATAGGAAAAGCCCTCTCTAGTAATATATCTCTATGCCTGGAAAGATGTTTTAAGTCTACCAATGTAATTAGATAAGGAAAGCCCTCTCTAGTAATATATATATCTATGCCTGGATAGATGGTTTAAGCCTAACAATGTATTAAGATAGGGTATGCCCCTCTAGTAATATATCTCTATGCCTGGAAAAATGTTACAAGCCTCTCAATGTATTAAGATAGTGTTTGCCCCCTCTAGTAATATATCTCTATGCCTGGAAAGATGTTCCAAGCCTACCAATGTAATAAGATAGAGAAAGCCCCCTCTAGTAATATATCTCTATGTCTCTGCTTGATTTTAAACATATTTCCAATGTCATGCTGAAAACCACGCTTGTAAACAAGCCTCATTAAAAACATTTCCAGGTCTAGCTAACGGACTACCAGCCCAAGGCGACTGAAGATGTTCCTCATATTAATAACACAGCTAAACCTTATTATTACTCTGACAAGGTCATTCAGAAGATATATAGATACCAAACGTTATCCATTAATACCTGCGAACTCCGCATGACTTCATATATTACCTAGATACTACTGATATGCATCTCTATTATTTATATCTTCTCATCTTTTAAATTTATAACTATTGTAATAACAATCCTTAAATGTTTATGAAGGATTGTTCTTGGCAATAGATAAAGTATAATTAAAAAGTTTATTCATTAATATATTGTCTTACTTAATAACATTACAATGTTATTGTTTAATTCTAGTTTTAAATCAGTAATTTTAGTGACTATTGAGAAATATTAGTATCAATTTTCCTCATTTATACCGTATGTTATAGGAAAAGTATTGTGTTTGCAAAAAAATCCGAAACCGGGATGAAACCGGAATTATCCGTTTCAGGCGTTTTTAAGACCCCTGAGTGTTTTTTGCAATGTTGTCTGTCTGTATGTGTGTGTGTCTGGTAACATCGTAGCACCCAGTATATTTATGCTAGGTAATTGAAATTTCGTACGAAAATCAGTCTACCGCTGTAGCTGTGCTATTCGGAAAATATTTTTTAGGACGTCATTAACCTGCAATAATGACAGCAAAATTTTTGAATTTTTTGATTTCTTTGCATAATAATAATAGTCCAAGAGCCCAGGGGTGTTTTGTTAATAAAAAGTGTAATGGCTGGAACCGGTCTCAATTTTCGTAAATACCTTCCTGAACAAGGATCTGCAATTCTGCCGACTCGTATCGGATGGGTGTCCCAGGCAGAACGCACTTTAGGGGTCAAAGGTTCTGCCTGGGACACCCATCCGATACGAGTCGGCAGAATTGCAGATCCTTGTTCAGGAAGGTATTTACGAAAAAATTAAACCCGTTTCCAGCCATTATACTTTTTATTAACTTCGGTGGTAAATTTGACATGTAAAGTGCGTTCTGCCTGGGACACCCATCCGATACGAGTCGGCAGAATTGCAGATCCTTGTTCAGGATGGTATTTACGAAAAATTGAGACCGGTTCCAGCCATTACACTTTTTATTAACAAAACACCCCTGGGCTCTTGGTATATATAAAGTTACACTAAAAAAATAATATTCCAAAAGTTATATGATCAAAAATATTGAAGTGAAATAAAAGTTCGACGAGAAGGTTATCCGTTAAATACGATCGTCTCTAAAGGTACATACAGTATATCGGGGGATCCATTTAGATTCCATCTCCCTAGTTCTAGCGTATGCGATCGAATCACCTCCGCATTGTTCATACAGCTAATATTACCGTATTGAGAGATCGTTTTCAATTCGATCCGCGGATCTAGAATTGTGTGTGAACGTACTAAAGTTAAGTAGTATCGAGCCAAGTCAGAGACTGGATGGGTGACCGCTGACAATGTAATTACTGTTTAAAGACAAGTACAAAGTAGCGAGGATGAACATAGCGAACCCGATGTAGTAACGTAAGGTTCCGAGGTACTCGGGACCCAATTTATTTTTCTCTTAGAAAAAAAATTAGTCCATAATCATCAGCCTAACTTGATGAAACACAATGAGACATCTGACTGACATGAGAAAGCGAAGCTGATTTCTGTCACATGCTTCTCTGCATTGACATATATATATATATATAATATATATATATATATATATATATATATTATATATATATATATATATATATATATATATATATAAAGCAATGCATAATTAGGTTTATCTAACTTACTAGAACCAACTACGTATATACATATATCAACATAGAAGTCTTTAAAAGTTTTAAAAAAAATATTATTTAAGTTACATCCTTATACATAGAAAAATGCTATAATATTTCTCCGAGTATACACGTCAATCAATAATTTAAATATTCCAAGTATATTTAATTTAAGTTATATTTTTGACGTTTTTAGGAACTAACCATTTATTTTTTTTGATTTAAGTTGATTTATTTATATTGAATAAAATTTATTATTATGTATGTATTTATAGGTCTTGAATAAGAATATTAGATAGGTCTTGAAATAGATCTAATTATCGAGCGACTTTCTATTATAAGGGGTTATTGACATTAAGCAGCTGATATGGCGTGCAGTTCCTTTAATTTTCAATATGGTGTTAATTTAAGCAAATTTTCGTGAATAAATTATGCTGTTTCATCGTTCATAGAAGTTTGTCTCCAACGTAGAGATATACTTGAGGGGGCATAGGTATTTTAATACATTGAGAGGCTAAAAACATCTTTCTAGACAGAGAGATATATAACTAGAGGGGGCATACCCTATCTTAATACATTGAAAGGCTTGTAACATCTTTCCAGACATAGAGATATATTACTAGAGAGGGCATACCCTATCTTAATACATTGAGAGGCTTGAAACATCTTTCCAGGCATAGAGATATATTACTAGAGGGGGCATACCCTATCTTAATACATTGAGAGGCTTGAAACATCTTTCCAGGCATAGAGATATATTACTAGAGAGGGCATACCCTTAATACATTGAGAGGCTTGAAACATCTTTCCAGACATAGAGATATATTACTAGAGGGTCATACCCTATCTTAATACATTTAGAGGCTTGAAACATCTGCCGAAACCGGTCCAGAAATATTCATATCCAACAGCAAGTATCGGTAGCTGATTCTTCGATTAATGTCAGATCTTGGTGGACGAGAAATTGAGACTGTTGATATGAATTGTGACAATCAATCAGCAGTTATCTTAGCGAAGGAGGGAATTATATCAGGAAAATCTGCATATTTGATTAGAAAGGTTGCATTTGCTAATGAACAAATTAAATTAAAAAGCTTTAATTTAAAACATGTATCTACTCAATTTTCGAAATTCAACCAATAGCCCTTTTAGTAAAATATTCTTAGAATAATACGAATATAGAAGGAGCATAGGGCATAGGACTGTAAACACAATTCAATTACACTGATAACACGAAAGCCTAGAGGAGGTATAGCCTATCTCAATACATTGAGAGGCCTGAAACATCTTTTTGGGGCTCTCAGGGGCTCTGTTTAACCTTATTGAAACCTCCTCCAAGAGTGAGTTAAGGATAAATTAATTGTTTTCGTCTTCCCGCACATTGTTGGTGTTTTGATTTGTAATTTTAACGTTCTCCTATAAAAGATTCTGTAATTTTGTACTGATTATTTGATTATATTTATAAGCGAAGGTGGTCAGGTTACTTTTACGATGTTTCAAATTGTAACCTATAAGGCCTCTTTAGTAATAATATCTCTATGTGATACTAGATCTTCAGATGTTATGATAAGTGGGATTAACGCCATTGTCTATTTTTAAAATTAGCCTGGGAAAGATATAGAAGAGATAATGATAAGACACATATGTTAACCTTGACTGTCTTGCGCTACAAATGGCTCCAAATCTCTTATCACTTTCATTAATGACCTTGTTATCATGGTTGCATGCCTTGTTTAGATTAATAAATATACGGGTTTGCAGTATAAACATTTGTTTTAATCTCTGTTTTGACAGTGTTACACGACGGCCAAGAACAAAAAGAATAGTGGATTGAAGTTATGTTGTCAAAACCTAAAGGCAACACTGCTAAATTTGCCCGCCAGTTTAACTCCACTTGTTTTAACATGAGTTTATTAGCGGATTTTTGTTGGTATTCGGTATTGGCAGTGGAAAATGAATTCTATGATTAAATACATGTTTTAAATTAAAGCTTTTTAATTTAATTTGTTCATTAGCAAATGCAACCTTTCTAATCAAATGTGCAGATTTTCCTGATATAATTCCCTCCTTTGCTAAGATAACTGCTGATTGATGGTCACAATAATTGTGATATGACAATGATAGTGATATTGTTGATATGAATTATTCATATCAACAGTCTCAATTTCTCGTCCATAAAGATCTGACATTAGTTCACGCAGGTATATACCATGTCTCATTGCATCAGTTAATGCTGTCAGGTTGATAATGCTACAGTATTTTGACCTTTCGATGCCCACGATATTATACCGTCGTTTAGCTTAAATAAATATCCAGTCGTAGATCTTGATTTTTCATTAATTTTGCCGTCCTACTAACTAGCACCTACGAAACCTACAAGCTCTGTCCCTTCCTTTCTTTTGTAGTGAAGGCTCATGTCTTTCGTGCCTTTTATGCATCTAATCACTCTTTTAATAGCTGTTAAGTGAATAGCTCTTGGGTCTTGGCAGTACTTTGATAAAGCACTTATCGGGTAAGCTAAATCTGGACGCGTCATGGTCAATGGTACATGAGTAAACCAATGTCAGATCAAAAAGGTTGTATTTACCGCAAGTTGAAGAAGCAATCGAAGAATCAGCTACCGTCGATACTTGCTGTTGGATATGAATATCCCTGGACCGGTATCTTCAGAGGGCTCGTCGTGCTCATTGAGACTAGAAGTTAATCAACTTTATTAGTTGAGAGCTCGAGTGTTGCCCCGCCTGCTGATGATGGCGTTATGCCGAAACCGGTCCAGAAATATTCATATCCAACAGAAAGTATCGGTAGCTGATTCTTTGTGTTTAATGTCAGATCTTTGTGGACGAGAAATTAAGACTGTTGATATAAATTGTGACAATCAATCAGCAGTTATCTTAGCGAAGGAGGGAATTATATCAGGAAAATCTGCATATTTGATTAGAAAGGTTGCATTTGCTAATGAACAAATTAATTTAAAAAGCTTTAATTTAAAACATGTATCTACTCGATTTTGTTTGAAAAATAATGCGCTAAAAAGCAATTTGTGACCATTACGAAAGTCTAGAATCATGTTTTCACTATGTTTTAAGTTAAAATAAATGAGTTATGGACTAATTTTAAGAAATGGTGCATCTATAATGTTCAACCCTGCATATGTATGTTTTTTAAAGGCATTTTTTTAAACACACTATCTTAAAAACGGATTAATACTTTGAAACTAAACTATTGAAAAAAACAGTTTGTTGTGGCGTCATTTACCCCCGTTTGCTAATTCAGCAGTTTTTGTTAAAAACCCGTTAAATCAAGGGTTACCATTTCTTGCTGGGAAAGAGGACCTATCTATGCGCAGAATCAAATAAAACTGGTTTCGAGTTGATTCAAAGCGATCAAATAGCCAAAACACCATGGCAAATAATGGGAAAACTCAAAAAACTACCGGTAAACAACAAAATTGGTATAGGGTATTGTTTTTTCAATGTACCTTTGGGAAGCTTACTCGAATTAAATCGGTCCGGAGTCAAATCGATCACTCAAAGCCTAGCTTATAAGGCAACGGAGGTTCGCAAGCCGGGCGAAATTCTTTGATATATAATATATATATATATATATATATATATATATATATATATATATATATATATATATATATATATATATATATATATGTATGTATGAATGTTCGGTTATGTACAAATGTACGTATGTACAGTTTCTATGGGATGCAATAACTTTTAAATGCTTTTTCTTATTTGAATGATGCTCCTTAAGATAGTGTTCTACTCCTTTTAATTTCAAGTGTAGGTATATTTCATCTAATCTAGACAGAAGAGCCCTGGATTGTTATGGTTCCTCTCATGCTTTTTTCAAGCAATCATACATATTTTCACTAGGAGTTAGTGAAAACTAGGAACAACACGTGCCCTCACTGTTAAACCAAACCTCCACACACTTAAAACTACAAGGCAGACACACTATAGTATTATAATGAATCTACTATGAGGGTCCTAAATTTTGCCTATACCCAGTTTCATTTAGGGTAAGGAATCTTTAACGAGTACCTGACAACGCACAGGCTCGAGACAACCGGTTTATACGTCCCTTCTGAAGGACGTGGTACGCAGAATTTTTATTCCCCTCATAAAAATCCCAGAGGCCCGTGTTGGGATTGAACCCATGACTAAATAAACTCAAAGTCCATTCATTCAGTGTATTGGCCGTGTACCTTAACCACTACACCACGGGTGACTCCCATTTATACCGAAGGTATAATAGGTATAATAGTAGTGGCGAACTGAGCCATTGCGAAGTGGCTGGAGTCTCCTGAACACAGGTTTAGGAGGGTTTGGTCTGAAAAGGCCCAAACCTGCATCTCAAAGGGCCCAATAGATTGTTTTTCCCCTTGTATTGATTCCCAATAATAATAATAATAATGCCCGTTTAGAGCCTTGCGGCTCATCAGGAATAACCCCTGCGGGAACCACCTCGGGTGGTAGTAGCAACCGTTACGCTCAAAGTGTATTGTAAAGTTGGCGATAATTTATCTAAACAATAATCTTCTATAAACTGAGAGCGTAACCTGGGATGCGAACCCCAGACCTCCTTTGTGTCAAAGGTCAGTGTAAAGGCTAACGCTCTAACGACCTCGGCCACGGAAGCGGCTACTTGATTCCCAATATGTCTTCTTTTTATCTAGAGTAGTATTAATGATTATAGCAAACTTAATCTAATTAATTAAATTTTAATTTAATGATAACAAATTAATCAAATTAAATTAATATATTTAAATAAATTAAAATAAACTTAAGTAAGTATAATATAAACTTAAGTAAAACTTATTAAGTTTAATCATTTAAATTTAATATTTAATTAAACTATCGTTTAATATTTAGGGCCTTATAGTACAGCTCTAGACCCCTGATCAAGTTTGTTAAGGCCCCCTTAAGGCCCTAGTATCCCGTCTGTGCCCTTTAAAAGTCTAGGTATAAAGAATAGGTAATGATTATTTAATATGAATAAATTACATAATTATAATAAATAAATATTATTCTTACTTATGTTTAATAAGTCTGCCTCCGTGGCCGTGATCGTAAAGGCGTTCGATTTCGGCACCGGAGGTCCGGGGTTCGCAGCCCGGGCTATGCTCTAAGATTTTATGTATAGTATTTGTATTAAAAATGATTTCGCCAACTTTAATTAATTCTTAGAGTGTAGTAGATGCAACACACTGAGGTGGTTCCCGCAGGGTGAATAACCTGATGGGCCGAAGGCCCTAAAACGGGCATTTATTTTTATTTACTTATTTTTTAATTACTCTAATATATATTCCATTAATCTGTTAAAAATAACAATGAAAACAAAATTATTCACACATTAACACAAAAAAATTATTCAAAAATTATAAAACATTTTATTTAATTGTAAATTTATATGATAATAAAGCAAATATAAACTGTAAATTAAAAAATTATTTAATAAATAAACCAATTCATTAAAATGTTTACTTAATACAATATTATTTATATTAAAGTGTAAACATAAACAAATGAATAATGATTGAATTATTTAAATTATATATTATATTAATATATATAATATATATATATATATATATATATATATATATAATATATATATATATATATATTATATATATTATTAATTATATTATATATAATATATTAATTATAACACTGGTCACTAATATTTATTTCTTCGCCTAATTTTTGTATTCTTTTCTTTTCTATTTTTAAATTTTATTTTAATCTTTTTTTGGTTGTAAATTTAAAAGGATTGTTTGTATGATTTAAATAAATAAATTATCATTTTGAAATTATTTAATATGTTTATCGTTTTAAAAAAATAAGTTTTGCCTATAAGTTTATTTTAGGCTAAGGGCTCCAAGGTAGCTGCCGCCCTCGCTGGCCAGTCCGCCCCCTGAGAAAAAGTATATACGAGCAACAAATTTACGTAAATAAATGAGGTGTCAAGATATAAAAGACAAAGTGCGAAGTATATACATGTAGTTTTTAATAAATGAGTTAACAAAGTTCTTACCTAATAGTATCTTCTTAAAATTTAAATGTTCTAATCTTGTCTGCAAAATATCACTTAGATAGCTGTGACGCGATGTCAATTCTCACCGCGAACTAAATACGTTAATGCGATGAACAAAGGCGATTAGTTGTAGTCGAGTCTTAGTGAAGACTGACTGGTTGTTTTGATGCTCGCCACTCAAGTTTATAGAAGTAGGGATGCGGCTAGATTTCCACTTGAGTGGGGAGAGATATACCTGACAAAGATTTAGAAGTAGATAAAGAACCAGGTGACAACGGTCCTTTTTAGCGCCACTGCTTGGCTGTAATTCCCCTTACCAGTGGTTTCAAACGAAGGATCTTGAATTAAGGGGATGAGGCACTAAGTCGATTTGCCATATAACTAAGTCGGATCAATGAAGTTTTTGTTTCACTATTAAGTTTGTAGAACTTCCACATTATTGCAGAAATAGTATAAACTATAGATTTTTAGTTCTTCGAATAGTATAAACTATAGGTTTTTAGTTCTACAAAAGTATAAACTATAGGTTTTTAGTTCTACAAATAGTATAAACTATAGGTTTTTAGTTATACAAATAGTATAAACTATAGGTTTTAGTTCTACAAATATTAGAGAGACACAATTATTTATTTATAAATTCCGATATATATTTCAAGTATCTCTGTAGTCATCTTCAGGCATTATCACAAAATGTTTTTAAGTTTAACCTTACATCAATAACAACACACTAAAAATTAATAACTTAAACACTAATAAAGGTAACAAAGAATACAAATTATTAAAAAAAAAACTAGTTAAAATTTAATAGTTATTTATGCAACAAGGGATGAAAGTAAGTTTTACAGCTCAAGTTAAAGTTACGTCCTAAGGCAGCGCCGAAGGAGGAAACTTCATTAGCTCACGAGGCCGGTGGGCCGAGGGAGATAAACTAGTTAGCTCCCGAGGCTTGCCGAGAGAGTTAACTAACATTTTGGCTCCCGAGGCTTGACGAGGGAGATAATACGAGAGTTAAAAACTTTCATCCCTTGTTGCATATTAAATTTTATCTACGACTAGAGAACTAATACTAACAACTATTAATATATTCTTCAGCTCCTTAATTGTTATGGTGTTAGTTTAGTTTATTATTAGTCTGATGAAGAGAGAATAAAGCCAATATCTTCACATTATTTTATTGTAAGCTGTCAATAGAATAATGTGTAATACTATATTTGTAATTTAAACATTAGCGTGTGTATATTGTATATTCTACCCGTAGTACCAACATAACACCGAAAAAAATCCTAAAAATTTCCTAAAATTCCTAAAAATTTTACTAAAAAATTCTATCAAGTTCCTAGGGAGTAAAAGTACATTTACAGTGTGAGGTAACAAGACTGTAAGTAGAACTTACAATACAAGGAGTAGATAGAATATTTAACATGGTCAGACTTAAATAAATAAAACAAAACAAAGAAGGTCTTCAATGTGTATTCTTTGTTACCTTTAAGTTATTAATTTTTAGTGTGTTGTTATTGATGTAAGGTTAAACTTAAAAACATTTTGTGATAATGCCTGAAGATGACTACAGAACTAATTGAAATATATATTATTTCGCAATTTATAAATAAATAATTGTGTTTCACTAATATTTGTAGAACTAAAACCTGTAGTTTATACCAAGGATCTTGAATAAAGGGGGATGACGCACTAAGTCGATTTGCCATACAAACAAGTGACCTAATCGAAAACCAAAAATAGAGAGAATTCAACACGAAACACACGTCAAAAACTAACTGCACAAAACTGGTACAAACATCGGATGTTTACAATTCTTATAACATCGCAGGTCTTAAATTTTAGAGACAAACTTACCTCTCAATGGTTTCACATTGTTTATTGCTTGAGAAGGTTATAACAAAACACGCTTAAATTATCACACACTAAAGTAGCTAAGTATAGTCCAGAATTTGAAATTAAATAAGCACAAATGACTTAACAAGCACCACAAATGTAACAATCACGAGAAGCACAATCAGAAGAAAGTTGAGAAGCAAACTCGAAAACCTTTCTACATAACCTGCGTTTGGCGCCTTGTTTTCATTATAACCAATAAACTAAGTAATATAAACTAGTAATGTGGCAAACTGATCAAAGACAACAACCATGGGGTCACAGGGAGGCGTGGTGTTCACCAAGTGGACCCCAGTGCTGTCGCCTCGTAGCGGCTAAGATGCTGAAGTGAAGGCTTATTGTTAATGATTTAATTAAATATTTTTAATCGATAATCCACAGAGATGAACCAAGAGGCTTATGCGCCTGGGGATAATTTAATTTGGCAACTTTTTTGTTTATGTGTTCTGTGTATATATCTAGTCATTATGCAATATAATGACTAAAACGGTTGGCCAATGTAATTAATTAATGACTTTGGCTGCCCATTATGCATAATATCTAACACAAAATGTGATGAATATTTTTTAAAATAATTTCTTTGACTACAATTAAGTAAGATAAAGTGATTAGAAAAATAATAAGGGTTTCCTCTTCCCCACCTAGGCAGTATTTGTAAAGTACAGAAAAAATGTGTTTTTGCTGCTTTGTGATTCTTTATTTGTCTTTATTAATCTTTAGCAGTGCTTTATCATCTGTAACCTTTATTTACTTATTATATAATCATTAATTGCTTAATTTTATTATTTAAAATAGACGAGATACTGAAGTTTTTATAAATAATAATAAATACTTAATAATTATTCATATAGACCAAGACCCGAAGGGTGTTTTGTTAATAAAAAGTGTAATGGCTGGAACCGGTTTCAATTTTTCGTAAATACCTTCCTGAACAAGGATCTGCAATTCTGCCGACTCGTATCGGATGGTGTCCCAAGAAGAACGCACTTTAGAGGGTCAAATTGAGCACCCAAATTAATAAAAAGTGTAATGGCCGGAACCAATCTTAATTTTTAGTAAATACCTTCCTGACAAGGATCTGCAATTCTGCCGACTCGTATCGGATGGGTGTCCAGGCAGAACTCACTTTATAGTCCAAGAGCCCAGGGTGTTTTGTTAATAAAAAGTGTAATGGCTGGAACCGGTCTTAATTTTTCGTAAATACCTTCCTGAACAAGGATCTGCAATTCTGCCGACTCGTATCGGGTGGGTGTCCCAGGCAGAACGCACTTTAGAGGTCAAATTGAGCACCCAAATTAATAAAAAGTGTAATGGCTGGAACCAGTCTTAATTTTTAATAAATGCCTCCTAAACAGGATCTGCATTCTGCCGACTCGTATCGGATGGGTGTCCCAGACAGAGCCTTTGACCCCTAAAGTGCGTTACATAATTAATATAAGTATTTTGAATTATTTTGCGATAAAGTAACCAACGAAAGGGGCCTATTGATTGAATTTTGAAGCAACGAAATCGAAAAAGTAACCTGACTTTATTCGGTAATCAAAATAATTAAATAAACAGAACATAAATACAGTAACTTATATAGTAGGCCGTTTAAAATATAAATCAAAACACAAAACAATATGCGGGAAGCCGAAAACAATTGATTTATTATAACCTTAACTTACTCTTGGAGGAGGTTTTAAAAAGGTTACATAAGGGGCACCTAAGTGCCCCAAGAAGATGTTTCATGTCCCTTAATGTATTGAGATATGCTAATTCTATGCCCTCTCTAGTATAAATCTTTATATCATTTGATACTACGAGTTTTGCAAAACATGAATAGTTGACACAATAATTGTGCGAGAGACACCTAGGAAATGTAACAAGCAAAATGCAATGCTACATCTGGGAACTGTTCCATCATTCGACATTCGTCATCATTGATGGCTCGATATAATGTCATGTCCCACTCTGTTTCGTAACGTCTAACTCATCAGGGCGCCGACAGAGCCTGAACTCACTCACGAAACAGAGTGGGACATGACATTATGTCGAGCCATCAATGATGACGAATGTCGAATGATGGAACAGTTCCCAGATGTAGCATTGCATTTTGCTTGCTACATTTCCTAGGTGTCTCTCGCACAATTATATTGTGTCAATAAATCTCTATTTTTATATACGGTTATTACGTGTATATTATCACATTGACCAATAAGATTAGATATTATGCATAACAGCGAGACAAAGTGATAAATTAAGCTTTATTTATCACTTTGACTAAATTTGATAGTTATTATGCATAATAACCACATTAATCACTTTGGCTGTGACATATACATATATAGTCAACGGTTTCATGCCCTAACAATACCATATACCATCAAATCTGGATAAGTTACATAAATAGCTTTGTGAATACTTACTTGCATATAGTACATTCAGCTTCATTAGAATTCCTTCCTTCCTTTAAAAACTTAAACTCAACCATATAAATGTCTTTGAATTTACACCTATAATGTTCTTTCGGCATAGTAAATATTCAAATTTTAATAATACACACGGCACAACAAAAAATCTTAAAAAATAATGATTTAGAAAGAAATCTTTTTAATAAAAACAAGCTGGTGATGTATGAATCAGCATAAATTATAACATTTCAAATACTTAAATACAGTGTTGCCTCTTAAGTTTATTCTTTTCATATTGTTTTAAACATAGAGGTATTATTACTTGAGGGCATAGAGATATATACTAGAGGGGGCATAGCCTATCTTAATACATTGAGAGGCCTGAAACATTTTTAGTGGGGCTCTCAGGGGCTCTGTGTAACCTAATTGAAACCTCCTCTAAGAGGGAGTTAAAGTTTTAATTAATCAATTGTTTTCGGCTTCCCGCAGATTGTTTGTGTTGTGATTTGTATTTTAAACATTCTACTATATAATTTACTGTTTTTTTGTTATGTTTATTTGATGATAATGATAATCGAATGTGGTCAGGTTACTTTTTCGATGTTTCAAAATTCAACCAATAGGGCCCCTCTAGTAATATATCTCTATGCTTGAGGGGCCATATAGGTTAAATTTTGAAACCTTCGCTTATAAATATAATTAAATAATCGGTACAAAATTACAATAACTTATATAGTAGTATGTTAAAAATACAAATCAACTTGCCACTTAATTTTATTCTTTATATATTGTTGAAAAAATAATATTATAGAAAGTGGATTGACTCAAGTTACATTTATTCCATGTATCTTTTTTGCATCTTTTGGTAGTATTTTTTAAATTATAATTTTAAATTGTGGTACCATCTGAATTACTCAGTTCAATTATTGAAAAGTTAAATATCTGTAAAAAGATTTTTTTTTAAAAGGGGAGTTTTACTATTTCGGGGGGTTTTTCAAATCGGGAGAATTTTCCCCGTTAAAAAAACGGGAGATTCTCGGAAAAAATGGGGGAAATGGTAACCCTAACTGTATACAGTATTAAGTATTTTACCATAGAGATATATACTAGAGGGGGCATAGCCTATCTCAATACATTGAAAGGCCTGAAACATCGTATTGTGGGCTCACAGGGGCTCTGTGTAACCTCATTGTAACCTCCTTCAAGAGTTAGTTAAGGCAATAATAAATCTATTGTTTTTGGCTTCCTATACCTTGTTTGTGTTTTGGTTTGTATTTTTAAAGTACTGCTATATAAGTTATTGTAATTTTGTACTGATTATTTGATTACATTATAAGCGAAGGTGGTCAGGTTATTTTGTCAGTGTTTCAAAATTCAACCAATAGGGCCCCTCTAGTAATAATATCTCTATGTATTTTACCTTCAAATTAAACGAAGTTCGAAATCCTGCTTAATCAAAACTCATCTACTGAAAAGCAGTTTAATCAAAAACTCTAATCAAAAACAACATCAATTAAATAAAACACACATTTTTATCAACCACCACACATGCGCATTAGCCATATCCGTCCTTTATTTATTTTCATTAAAAAAATATCAAGAAAACTACAAAAATGTGAAAAAAATCTAAATTAATTTAAAAATTAAATAATTATGGCATTAGTGAACACTATTAGTAAAAATCTGTCGTATTTTGGCTCGCAGTTCGCAGCTTTATTAGGAAATACGAGTTTTTTGGTTAAAGTCGTTTGTAGTGTAGTATTTTTCGTGTATTTTTTAAGTTTTAGTGAGGATGCAGTTAAATTTCTGAGTGTGACTCCTGGATATTTGCTGCCTCCTGCTTTTTGGATATGGACAGCTTTTACGTATTGTTTTTTAGAGATTCATTTTTGGGAAGTATGCGTGGACTTGATAACAGTGGGTTTGTGTGGTAAGCTGATCGAGCCGTTATGGGGGCAGTTAGAAATGAGTTTGTACTTCATGATTGTTAATTTAGGTGTAGCGATGCTGAGTACACTTTTTTATTACATACTGTACGCTTGTACATTCAATACAGAAGTTTTGTTCGATGTACATATACACGGGTTGGCTGGATATATAGCTGGCTTGTCAGTTGCTGTTAAGCAGATAATGCCTGATCATATTATCATTAAAACACCTTTAGGTAAGTTTTTGTTGTTTTCATATTGGAGATGTAAGTACATGGAGATTACAGTTACTACGTACACACAGTGTCTTTAACAGGTGATTACATATGCATTTAATACAATCTGGTTCTTTCACTGTATTTTAGTACATTCAGACACTATTCGAGATCCACGGATCGTATAGAATACGATCTCTCAATACAGTAATATTAGCTGTATGAACCATGCGGAGGTGATCCGATCGCATACGCTAGAACTAGGGAGATGGAATCTAAATTGAACTCCTAATACGCTGTATGTACCTTTAGAGATGATCGTATTTAACGGATAACCTTCTCGTCAAACTTTTATTTCACTTCTATATAACCGTTTTTGATCAAATAACTTTTGGAATATTATTTTTTTAGTGTAACTTTATTATTATGCAAAGAAATCCCAATTTAATTAAATATATTTTTGTTTTAAACTTCCTTATAACTAAAAGTGAACCTTCACTATAAAAGACGCCATGTTTTGGTGGGATCAGTTATCACGTAATCTCACTTGATCAAGTAAACAAATACGCTGTAAGAATCGTGAAGTTAGTTATTCGCCTATTAAATACGCTGTGTGTCCGTAGTATTTGTTTAGTGGATCGAGTCAGATGACATCATAACTGATCCCGCCAAAACGTCTTTTATCATTAAGGTTCACTTAGGTTATAAGGAACTTCCTGTGATTTATTTCACTTAGGATTAAATTGTGATTTATTTGTAAAATAATAAAGTTACACTAAAAAGAAAATATTTGAAAAGTTATTTGATGAAAAACAGTAGGGTCACCCGTGGTGTAGTGGTTAAGGTGCACGGCCAATACACAGAATGAATGGACTTTAGTCATGGGTTGAATCCCAGCACGGGCCTCTAGGATTTTTATGAGAGGGATAAAAATTCTGCGTACCACTTCCTTCAGAAGGGACGTAAAGCTGGTGGTCTCGAGCCTGTACGTTGTCAGGTACTCGTTAAAGATCCCTTACCCTATATGAAACTGGGTATAGGCAAAATTTAGGACCCTCATAGTAGATTCATTATAATACTATACTGTTTCTGCCTTGTAGTTTAAAGTGTGTGGAGGTTTGATTTAACAGTGAGAGCACGTGTTGTTCCCAGTTTTCACTAGACTATAAGAGTCAGTGAAAATATGTATGATTGCTTGAAAAAGCATGAGAGGAATCATAGAAATTCACGGCTCTTCTGTCTAGATTAGATGAAATATACCTACACTTGAAATTAAAAGGAGTAGAACACTATCTTAGGGAGCTGGCAAAAAGGGCCCAACAACGTGGCCTACTTGACTGGTAGTTACTACCACTCCCCCCTACTACTATCACTATCACTGATGAAAAACAGTAATATTTAAGTGAAATAATAGTTAGACAAGAAGGTTATGCGTAAAATACAATCACCTCCGGAGGTACATACAGCATTTCCGGGCATTGATCTAGATTCCATCTCCTTAGTTCTAGCGTATCCCACTGTATTCCCTCCGCTTGGTTCTTTCAGTTTATGTCAAGGTATTTAGCTATCGTGCTTAATACGATCCGCTGTATCGCTGATTGCCTGTATAGCTGAACGTACTAATTGTCTACCTTGTAATCTTAGTCATACAGTGGAATAGAATCAACAATTGAGTTTACTCCAAGGATCTTGAATAAAGGGTATGACGCATAAGGAACATTTCTGACCCCGTGGAAAGTTGTATGAGATAGAGAATAGGAGCAAACTTACCTTCCCCTTGGTTATAATGGAAAAAAGGCGCCAAATGCAGGTTATGTAGCAAGGTTGTCGAGTTGGCACTCTTTTACCTGGTTACCCACCAAATAATGGGTAACTAAGGAAAAAAGGAAGTATAGGGTAAACTTTTAGTTTGTTACCCACCTATAAAATTTTAAAAATTATAAGTAATAATTTATAATCTCAATATGGGACCGCCAAAAAAGCACTAGGGCTTTTGTATGTGGTAAAAATGGGGAAGAGAGAAAATAGAAGAGTTCAAGGACACAAAATTCCAGCAACTTTGAACAGAATATGTATGTGGGAAAGGGCTGAATAATAAGGTCAGATAGTTTTTTTTAATAAAATAAAATGCGCTGCAAATACAAAATGTTTTATTTAGTTCATTTTCCCTAACCAACACTCCAAATGACGTTATTTTTAGGTGATTTCGGGGGTGGGTAACTTGGTAAAAGAGTACCGTTGAGTTTGCTTCTAAACTTTCTTTTGTGCTTCTTGCATAGAGAAGAGATTAAAATGGCTTTTCGTGATTGTAACATTTGTGCTTGTTAAGTCATTTGTGCTTATTTAATTTTAAATTTTGGACTATACTTAGCCACTTTAGTAAGTGATAATTTAAGCGTGTTTTGTTATAACCTTCTCAAGCAATAAACAATGGGAAACCATGGAGAGGTAAGTTTGCCTCTAAAATTTAAGACCTGCGCTAAGGATTGTAATCATGCGCAGTTTGTACCTCTCATGTGCAGTTGGTTTTTGACGTGTGTTTCGAGTTAAATTTTCTTTATTTTTTGGTTTCGATGGGGTCACTTGTTTGTATGGCAAATCGACTTAGATTCAAGATCCTTGGTTTACTCATGTATTTAGGGCTGTCAAAACATTTGCTGATGTCAAAATTGGTCTCTGGGGGGGGGGGGTTGAACTAAATGTAGGAAAAGTTTGGATTCGATTATCCCAAGCTACTAGAAATCAGCGCTGTGAACTCATGAACTAACCACGGTATCTTTCCCAGAATGACCGATTATATTTTTAAATTTATATTCACTGCTACATTTATTGCCGTAATAAAATTATTGTTTTCTTCATTTATTTTTATTTTAATCCAATAAAAATGGTTAACTGTTGTTATGTTCTGGATTGCGAAAATTCAGAAACTGATAGTGAAAAGTAGTTTATTTAAACTTCCACAGAACGCTACAGACGGCAGGTACGTTTACATGTCATCCAATTAATTTAATCAATTTTACTAGGTAATCTCATTTAATGACATGTGTGCAGCATCCTGCTGATGTAATACAAGACATTTTTTAATTTGTCTGTTTCAGGCTGCATTAAATGCCAAAATCTATCTTCTAGCACGTGGATATTTAAGCCACTACTGTTCATTATTACCCAATTAAATTAATAAATTAATTGAATGAAAACCTTACTTGCCATCAGAAACTTTATGTGTAAGATTATAAATTGTACGAGAGACACCTGGGAAATGTAACAAGCAAAATGCAATGCTACATCTGGAAACTGTTCCATCATTCGACATTCGTCATCATTGATGGCTTGAGATAATGTCATGTCCCATTCTGTTTTGTTAAGTCTGACTTATCAGGGGGCTGAAAGAGCCTCCTCTGACCCTCAATTAAAATTAATTTCTTCACATTGAATTTTTCTCTGTGTCTCTCACAGTATCTCCTATTTACGACTTTATAGGTCTTCTGGTGGTGTCTACATTAATCTCTGCTTAAATCTCTCTAAGCAAGTCCAACGTTTTGCTTCCACTGTGGGAAACATCTTCAGAGACTTAAAACATCATGGATGAAAACACGATGCTCTATAAAACTGCACTATTCTCAGTTCAGTTCAGTTTTGTTGAGCATTCCATGTTCTACATCCCTGAAGATGTGTCCCACATTTTTTATCTACATTAACGGGATTAACACCGGAAGACCTAAATCTTCATGACAATAACCGCGGAAGCTTACGCAGTATTTTTTCATAAATATTATGTTAATTTATATATAAATAAATATAAAACAATCTATTTATATTTATTATTTATTTATTTAAGTTAATACCGTGTGATTGGTTAATATTGTTACAGGAAAAATGACAAATAGAAACATACCTCTGACGATAGTGGTGCTATCTACTGTCCTCTATGCAGTGGGTTTACTTGAAGGTACCAACCCGACAATGTTCATATGTGGCGTTCTCGTCAGCTGGACTTACCTGAGATTTTATCAGCGCCATACTAACGGCACACGGGGAGATATGGCTGACAGCTTCACTTTTGCCAGGTGAGTTATGTACCTTCTTCAGACAAGTTGTTATGAAATGTATTTATGTATTATTTTATTGTACTAAACCTAAACTTAATAAGTATAAAAAAGATAGCAAGAAGCGATTTTATACAAAAAAAAATTAAAATAATAACGTAATCGCCAGAAACGATGTGAATAAATTGCCTGGTACTAGCAATATTTGTAGCCCCGCTAACTATGAAGACTATTGGCCTGAATGTTGTGAAATAAATATACTACTATGTATGGTTAACACAAATACAAAGTAACATTTAATTATCAGTATTAGTTCTGATTTTATTGATTGACATATACAACACAATGTTGACAAATCACGTTTTTTGACTAATAAATTTGAAAATTTGCTTATATCGTGGCAATATGTCAGTTATATAAACGGTAAAATGGCAAACTGTTATGGGACAACAAACATGTGGCCATAAAGCAGCCCCCAGTGACAATGCTGCATAGTGGCCAAGAGGCTGAATGCCTAGCTTGTTTTTATTGGTGGGGACGATGGAGGTCCCTGCTTGCGGCGAGCGCCCTTTGTTGTTGTGTATTGTGTATATTAAACCTGCATCAGCGAACCGGTTGCAAAATAATTTGAATCCCATCAACTGCATATATATATAATATATATATATATATATATATATATATATATATATATATATATATATATATATATATATATATATATATTTGGTCTTAAACTTTCCAAGGTGATAATAGCAAATATTTTTAACCTCTACATTAGGAAAGCTATGATGGGTTCCTTCCCTATATTATTACTTTGATTGCGACTTAACATTTGATTATGGAATTCTTTTTGTTTTTCAGCTTCTTCCCCAACGTAATCCAGCCTGCCGTTTCAGTCATTTGCAACTCCATCCATTCAGGTAAAACTTGATCTACATAAGTATCTAAATACTGGACCAGGTTAGGCGTGATGTCACATGGGTTGTTTTTAAAACATGTGTCTGAAGTAAAGTGATGTGATAATGTGGGTTTGGCGGTAGAGACAGTGTTCCGACTCCGATCCTTCACATGGTCCTGAGCAAATTCTGTCTCTTTTAGTTCCTCTGAATATCCGAATTGCCGCGCCACAAATCCAACTTCTCTGCTAATGTTCACCAGCTATAACAGCTGTTAGGTGGAGTGGTTACTGCTAAGGACCTGTGTTGTCGAAGGAGTTAACCCGGATAATTTAGCTCTTAATTTATGATTAATTAATTTATGATTAATTCCATCATTCTTCCATATTTTTTTAAGCTGAAAAACATAAATAATATAGGTATCAAATAGGTATTGTAACCAGGTATTAGTCCTGAAGACTCGAGTTCAATTACCAGGCTCTCAGGCTGTGTCACTAGTTCCTATAGGCAGATTTGATGGCCGTTGTTTATCAGCTAAAAATCAACAAAGCGGTGTGTAAGAACAAGTGGCGCTGACTGGTGGCATAGTAGTTAAACTAGACTCCCCTTGATTAAAAGCTGGTCCATCTCACTCTTTGGGAGGGGTTTTTTGGGGGGAACACTTTCTCTACCGCCGACCCCTCATCTTTACGTTGTTTTAGTGAAAACTAGTTTTTTTTTATTTTCCTGCTATTTTATCTTATAATGGGATCTAAAAAGCAATGAGAGTTGAAAATTTAACATCATTTTACGAAAATGAGTCAAAATATATGTGCTTAAAAATATAATAGGTTGTCAAAACGATGCATCATCAATTTGCAAGATGTAATAAACAAACTAATCACACCACCATTTTTTTTTAAAACATTCTTGTTTGACAATACCTTATTTTAATACCTTTAAATTTAAGTTCTCAACAAATTTTATTTCTTTCAGTATAAATTTGTTTCTTTCAGTTATTAAAGTTTTTGTAATTATTAAATGCCGTAGGACGCCATGATGGAACGGCATAGTAATATATTTAAAAATTATAAACACTTAATTAACTTTTGTACCTCGTGCAGCGAAGAAAGTGTAGGAAAAGGGAATAAGAGGAAATGGAATCAGATAGAACTTAAAACAAATTTAGTCCAAGTGCCGGACCTGAAAAAATGTGACTCATTTTGTACTACTTCAAACCAAATATTTCTGAAAATATACCTTAAATTATGAAGAAAAAGCATAGTCTGCCTATCCAGAGTGGAGCCTTTCATATGATTGTCCTCATGTGATTGAATCACACAAATTTCAGTTTTCTTGAAAAAAGTGGTTCCTTGTGGGTTGTGTGCGAAACATGAAGAGAATATTGTTTAAAGCTGATAAATGTTTCATTTAGGGTAAGGGATCATTATTGAGTACCTGACAATGCACAGGCTCAATACCACCGGCTTTACGTCCCTTCTGAAGGGCATGGTAACCAGAATTCTTACCCCTCTCATATAAATCCCAGAGGCCCGTGTTGGGATTGAACCCATGACTAAATAAACTCGGAAGTTTAAAGTCCATTCATTCTGTGTATTGGCCGCGTACCTTAACCACTACACCACGGGTGACTCCTTAGTTATTAATGCAAATCGATGAAGCATTAATTAACTTAACAGTTCTTAGTATAGTATTCTTACTGTGAATACTAAATGTTTTAGGAATGAGATATAATCCATAAATTAATATATTACCAACCAAGTGTTCGTTGGTGAACGAAAATATTAAACATCTAATTTTTCAATCGAAGAATCAGCTACCGTCGATACTTGCTGTTGGATATGAATATACCTGGACCGGCTTCGGCATAACGCCATTCGGCAAGATGGCTATTTCAGAGGGATCGTCGTGCTCATTGAGACTAGAAGTTAATCACTGATTTAACTTTATTAGTTGAGAGCTCGAGTGTTGCCCCGCCTGCTGATGATGGCGTTATGCCGAAACCGGTCCAGAAATATTCATATCCAACAGCAAGTATCGACGGTAGCTGATTCTTCGATTGCTTCTTCAATTTGTGGTAAATACAACCTTTTTAAATCTAATTTTTCTTTTGCTAGTAAGAAGATGGAAAAAGTTGGTGTCTCTATATTAATTACCGAGATTCTGTTTTTATTTACAAATACAGGTTCTTCTTCATCTTGGTTCAAATAGGAAATATAGAAGGGTAAAAAAGAAATTGTTTTTGGACAAACTATCATGGGTTTTTTTGTACATGATTCTTTTTTTGTATAAATTATGAGTGTTTTATGACAATTTTAATATTTTTCTTTTTTTTTATAAAATTTGCTTATACCCATGTTTTGTTGTTCAGGTCTAGTCAAAGTGGGTATCTGCCGGAAGACGGTGCATAAGTTCGACTTGGCTGCAACCCCAAGTCCTCTGTCAGTGTCTCTTCCAACAGATCCTCATGATATGGAGAGGAGAAGGTTAGTATTATTCACCCCGGGGAGGTTCAATGGTTTGTACGTCACCATGCCTGCCACCCAGACAGTCCGTGTTCTCTCTAGAATTTTCATGCGAGAGTGATTTACATAATAGTCCAAGAGCCGGACCTGAAAAATGTGACTCATTTTGTACTACTTCAAACCAAATTTTTTTCTGAAAATATACCTTAAATTATGAAGAAAAAACATAGTCTGCCTATCCAGAGTGGAGCCCTTCATATGATTCCACATGCTCAAAATTTTATAAAATCCCACAAATTTCAGTTTTCTTGAAATAAGTGGTTCCCTGTGGTTCGTGTGCAAAACATGAAGAGAACATTTTTAAAGTTGATTAAATGTTCTATGAAATGAGTTTTTAATCGATAGACGAAACGATAGACTGTAGTCCTCCCTCTAGCAGTATTATCTTTTTATATAATCCTTAATATTTTGTGTCAACTGTTCATGTTTTGTAAAGCTTTCATCGAGCCCCTGAGAGCCCCAAAAAAATGTTTCAAGCTTTTTAACGCATTGAGATGGGCTATGCTTCCTCTAGTTATATATCTCTATGAAGTTAAATGGATTTTATTGAATTTCAGACAAATGGCTTTGAAAGCAATGAGATAGGCTATGCTTCCTCTAGTTATATATCTCTATGAAGTTAAATGGATTTTATTGCATTTCAGACAAATGGCATTGAAAGCAATGAGATAGGCTATGCTTCCTAGCTATATATCTCTATGAAGTTAAATGGATTTTTATTGCATTTCAGACAAAATGGCATTGAAAGCAATGAGTATAGGCTATGCTTCCTCTAGCTATATATCTTCTATGAAGTTAAATGATTTTATTGCATTTCAGACAAATGGCATTGAAAGCAATAAGATAGGCTATGCTTCCTCTAGTTATCTCTATGAAGTTAAATGGATTTTATTGCATTTCAGACAAATGGCTTTAAAAGCGTTGAGCGAGAGATTGAATAAAAACGAACCAGGTCAGAAATCGTCCTCTAGCAAGCACTCCAAGAAGCACCCGCCTCCTGATATCGTCATACCTATGGCTTCAATGCAACGACAAACCCAACGACAAAATGCACCTCAACCTCTGCCAACGACGCAGGACCCTCAAACTGTCGTTCTTATCGACCCTTAAATATTTAGGTATAATTATATCGAGGTTATTCTGTCATGTAAATACACTCCGTCCAGATGTTGGCATCTCATCTCGGATGCAACATTTCAGATGTACCAACATTAAATCTTAAAAAATATGGGCAGAACATGGTCCTAGACTTTTCAAAACGGCTTTACCCTTGAAATAAATTTATGTGAGTTTAATTTTTACTTTAACTCTTATGAACACTTGTTGAATACATAGTTATAGTACACAAGTATCAGTAAAATTATTTTAAACCATTTTGTTGCAACTATTACTCAAAAATGCTACAGCAGCTGTACTAATACTGTTTGTCAAATAAGTTACTATGCTGTTCTGTGATCTTTTTATCTGTACTAATATAAAAAGAGCATAGGAATGTAAACGCAATGGAATCCCAGGTTAATTAGTTAATTGATTTAAAAAATAATTTATATAAACTAAGAGCGTAACCCAGGATGGGAACCCCAGACCTTCGTGTCAAAGGTACAGTATAAATAAATAAGGATGTAAACAATAAAGAAATTAATAATGTTTATTTCCAAAAAAAATAAACTAAACTAATAATTGATTTAAGTTTCAATATTAGGAGACTTCAAGTCTTACGTGTGAGCTAAAAACAAGAAGCTGCCTGAAGATAAATAAATTTGAGCGAGAGCTCTGTCCACTTTACTGTTGTGTTTAAAACATATGTATTATAAATTGTTTTATTTATGGTATACGAAGGTATTATTGAAGTGAAATAGAAATAATGTGTGATTTAAAAATATATATTATACTTAATTTATAGATAAAGAGACTATTACTTAGAGGCAGGGGCGGACTGGCCAGTGAGGGCGAAGGTGGCATCCCTTCTTGGGCTCCTCAGCCAAAAATAAACTTAAATAAAACAATGAAATTTAAAAAAAAATTAAAAAGTTTCTTTTTTGTGGACATATAAAAAAGCAGATTAATTACACAAAAGTCCTATATAATAATTAACTAAGCTTTCGACTAAAAATTAGTCATCATCAGAGTTTAGCAATATAAAAAGCTTGGTTAATTATTATATATTTAAAAAATATAGGACTTTTGTGTAATTGATCTGTTTTTAATTTAAAAAAATGTTTATATATTAGATAATTTGAAGCATAAATAAATATATTATAATTAAGAATATATGCATAACATCAGTGTAAAAATGGCCCTAAATATTTTTAAAGTACTTAAAATATTCTTTATTTGTTATTCTTACCTGCTTCCAAAGACTTTAAGGTCTCTATTTATTTTACTTGGACTTTTTAAGGACCCCATACAGAAGTCCAGGGCCAAAAAAAGGCCTTAGCATACTCGATCAGAGCCCTAATGCAGCATAAAATGGCTTTAGATATTTGTTAAATAATATATAATAAATAATAATAAGCAATATATATAAATATATAGCTAGAAATATATTTAAAATTTTAGATCTTTACGTCCCCTATTCATTGTTTTAAGTAATTTCTCTTTTGTAGCACTATTTATTTTATAGAACTCCCACATCTTGATAGGAAATTTAAACACAACAGCTTAAAGTTCTATAATAACAACAAAAACTAATTATTTAGCTATATATTTCACCTAACATTGTAGGTATCTTCAGGCTTCACAGGTAAATTTTTTTACAAAATCATAGTTGACTAGATAATTACACAAACAAACAAAAACTTAAAACTAATATCACAGTCAATTAAAACTAATTAACACAGTCAAATAACAATTAAAATAAATTAATTAATAAAAACCGAACTGAGATAAACAAAAATTTATAAGACATAAGAACATCTGACATATTTAATTTTACTATCTATTCTTCTTGTTCTTATCTCTTACAGTTAGTTGTTGTCAAGACACATATGCAGTCTGGTTTGTATACCAGCGTCTATTTTATTTTTATATTAACCATTGAATAAAAAGTGTTAAAGATTAAATTGTACGTCTAGTATTACTCATCTGTTAATTTTAATAAAATAAGAAATAAACTATCAGCTTTAAGTTCTATAGGAAACAATAGCAATTCCATAGGAAAATTTCCTATAGAACTTTAAGCTGATAGTTTGTTTACTATTTTATTAAACTGTGTGTTCTATACATTTAAATTGCTACCAAAGAGAAATTATTTCTCTGTTAAATAAGGGATTTTGATTGGATCAAATTTCCTGCATTTACTTGCATTATATGCGAGAAAGTCTAGGACCGTGTTTCCTCTTAATTTTAAGAATTTAATGTTGGTTGGTACACCTGAAATGCTGCACCCGGTGTATTTGTGGTTCAAAGAGATAGTTGTTAGGTTGGAAATACTAACAGCAGGAAAACAAAACAGTGATCAAATCTATTTTTCATAGGATTAATTAATTTTTTTTTCATTTCTGAAAGTTAACACTTGTTAAAATATTAACAATAAGATTTTCAACAAATATAAATAAATAATTAGCATGGGAGATGTTAAAAATTCGCCTTTTATTTACTTATATTAATTAATTTGTGATAATAATAATAATAATAATGATGCCCGTTTGAGGGCCTTTCAGCCCTTCAGGGTATTCGCCCTGTGGGAACCACCTCGGGTGGGTCACATCTACTATGCTCAAAGTGAAGCTAAAGTTGGCAAAATCTTTTTACATCAAATTCTATTCATAAAAATTGAGAGCATAGCCCGGACTGTGAACCCCGGACCTCCGGTACCAAGGTCCAGTACTATACGACTGCGGCTATGGAGGCAGATAATTTGTAATAAATGAGTTAAAAATTAATTAAAACACCAGTGCAATAAAACTTGTCAATATTTTGATTGTTCCAGGATTTGAAGTATAGAATCTCTTATCACTGTTTGAAGCTGTTATTAACCAATAACCTGGTTTTATTTATTAAAAAATATATAAAACGGGTATAAAAGATTCGCCTGTTATCAATTTCTTATCAGCTAAGTTGGCTGCCGTGAACTTTGAATCACAAATATCTAATGGTGTAATTGAGTAAAAAGGGGTAAATCACAGCTAAGAGTTAAATTATTTTTATTGTAAATTAATTTAACTAAAATGCATCAAATTTTGCTTAGTCATGAGTCAAATTTAAATAAGTTAACTTTTTGTTAAATCCTTCACATTTGGGTTGTCTTTTAAATCGTTTGAGAATCCACCGATTTGTTGAACTTAGGTGGGTCTGTGGTCGGCTTAAAGGGAGGAGGAAAGAAGACAAGTCAAGTACATACTTAGAATAATACTATATATAGAAGGAGCACAGGGCCGTAAACACAATGTAATTCCACTGATAACACAAAAGCTGGTTGACTGGTGGACTTAAGTAGGGGTACCACCCTAACAACAAAACATTATTTTAAATATGTGTTATAAATATCCATTAATGAAGAAAGATCGTAAAGAACAAATATAATAACTTAATACACCTGCTAAATATTTAATAAAACCGGTCTTAGATGGCAAAAGGGTAGCAGAATACAAGAATCTATATTTAGTTGACGAGGACTACTTTTAATATAATTTTAATTAAAAGAGTTAAACTACAATTTAAAATGCTTAAAATATTGTAATGCACCGATACTTATATTAATATTTTATGAATAATCAATCATTAATTAATAATAGAACATAATAATTCAGCAATTGGAAGTATTGCCAACTTTTTTATAAGAAAATTGAATATTGTTAAGGTGGCAGCATTACTTAAGACCACCAGTGAACCGGCTTTTGTGTTATCAGTAATGCTCCTCCTATATATAGTATTATTCTAAGAGTACATAGCATGGTATGTGGGGAAGGTTTCAATACTTTTATCACTGTGGAACCAACACACCGAAGAAGTGAGTAAAATTATTGAAGTCCCCTAATTCCCTCGGCAAGCTAAGTCCCGAGTAAAACCATTTAATTTAAGTCCCTCGTTTAATTAAAAAACAGAGGTTGAAATCCATGTGATGGAATTGATGCTACTAGTAAGCTTGAGGGGAATTAAGACTACCCGATAATTATGACTTTACTAAGAAGACAAGGAGCAGTTTTATATGGAAATTTGTCCAGCTTATTGTTAAACCCCCTGTTATATGGTCTGTGTTTAGAAAACACATGGGAAAGCACAAGGACCTTATCATCAGTCAGTCTTACCAACTTCTTGTCAGTAAGGCAATTACATGGAGGGCCGTGAAGCCCTATTTTTTCTACTGGCTTCAGGGTTAGGCAAAAACTAAGCCAACCAATTTTGCCACCGTTTTTGATTTTTTGGCACTATGTAGCCATTAGTAATTGAAATTAAACTTTTTCCAATTTTCTAGGCCCCCCATATACATATATGTATTATATATATATAATATATATATATATATATATATATATATATATATATATAATATATATATATATATAATAAAAACTATGTATTTTTAATCACAATATATAGATATTCCATAAACATGTAATGAATGTTGAAAACTGCATGTATGGGCCACTGTTGTTACTACAGTCTATCTTTTAGTTTAAAAATCTTGACAGGTCAGTTTAGGCACCACTGATTTTTAAGAAAAAAAATTTCTGCAAGAAGGGAGTAAGAAAAAAACTATGTAAACAAATCAGGTTATTTTACCTGTATTTTCTTGGCGATGTTTTTTTACATTTCTTTTGTGTAGTTTTATTTTAAAATATACATTTTAAGATTAATTTGAAAGTAGTTTTCAAACAATGTAAAGAAATGAAGAACCACAAACAAAGTGAACGATTGCCAAGAAGAAGGTTTTCCCCCTACAGCGGTTATTTTGGTAGGGATTTTTTTCTTTATAAGTGAGAGGTTGCAGCGGCTTCTCTGATTAGTTAAATCCCCAAAATACTTATGACCTTGGGAATTTTTAAACTAAACAATAGACTGTAAGTTGAGTTGTTGTTGTTTTGTAAGCGGGGGAACCTACACCCACACCCTCCAGATAAGGAGCCTAGAACTGTTAGGCAAGGTATAATGATTTTGCACTGTTCATTGCCGAGGCATAATATCTTTCCCTTAAATAATGACGAGTCATTAGGTATTTTGTAAATAATATTACATAATAAATATATTGATAATAAAATAAAATTTCTTTTATGGGGTCTTCTTATCATTTATTCTTTTTTTTTAAGTTACTGTTAAATCATTAATTCGTTATTTTATGAAATAACTATAACGGCTTGAAATGTTATTTGATTATACGGTTTAACGAGCTATTTCATGATGTATCTAAAATGAATTTGACGATTTAAAGGTAGCTCATGTTTATTAAATGTATAAAGTTTATTTAAGTAAACGTTTGACAGCTTTTTGTTAAAGGTGAGTTTGAATACGTGGAAGCATTGAATAGGCGTTGTTTCGGGACGTACATACGTCTCGAAGCAACGCCTTATGGAATGGAAAATATATATCTAAATGCACGTGTATTTATAGTCGAATAGTTAGTGGGAAGTGACATACTGACTTGGGGCATGGTAGGTGTGATCAGACACAAAGCAATGACATCAGATTTTATAATTGGGTCATTCTGACGAATCGACACAAAAAAAATACATGGTTGGACTAAATATAACTAATTTAAATTAAATTTGGCTGACAGGTCAGCACCATAGAAATAAGAAAATAAGTGAAAGTTGAGTCAAGATCTATCGATTAAATATCGAGATATAAGTACACTAATTTTATTTCCTTGCAGTAACTCCCTATTGTAATTTGAGAATTTATCTTGATGAGTCATAAAATTATGACCTATGAATCATCCATGTTTAGAGTTTAGTCAAGATCCATGAATTAAATTCCAATCAGTAAGCACTCAAAATGTTGTGTTGCAATCTTAGAATAATACTTTATATAGAAGGAGCACTACTGATAACACGAAAGCCGGTTGACTGGTGCAACTAAGTAATGCTGCCACCCTAACAATATACAATTTTCTAAAAAAAGTTGGCAATACTTCCGGTTGCTGAATTATTATGTTCTATTATTAATTAATGATTGATTATTCATAAAATACTGATATAAATATCGGTGCATTACAATATTTTATGCATTTTAAATTGTAGTTTAACGTACTTATTAAAATTATATATAAAAAGTAGTCCTCGTCAACTAAATGTAGATTCTTGTATTCCGCCACCCTTTTCCATCTAAGACCAGTTTTATTAAATACTCAGCAGGTGTTTTAAGTTATTATATTTGTTCTAATACGATCTTTCTTCATTAAAAGATATTTATTGACACATACTTAAAATAATGTTATGTTGTCAGGTGGCAGCATTACTTAGTTGCACCAGTCAACCGGCTTTCGTGTTATCAGTGGAATTACATTGTGTTACGGTCCTGTGCTCCTTCTATGTATAGTTTATTCTAAGGTTGCAATAAACTCATACTATTTTAGTACGGATCTTGATGAAACTTTAAAGTTAACCACTCAGACCTTTAAAGTCTGCACTCAAATACTTTGGGTGCAACGATGATAACTGACACACACATACGGGCAGACAACTTAGTAAAAACAACTCAGGAGGTCTTAAAAATACTTGAAACAGATAAATCAATTTTTTTGCATACACAACACTTCTCCTATATGCCTAATAAGGAAAAGTAAAAAAATTAAACAAAGATTTAATAATAACAAATTAAAACATTGTAATTTTAATTTATCTAAAGACACTGGATGAGACTGAAAATAACAACTTCTTACTTATTAAAATGACTATATTTAAATAAATTAAACAGTGTCTTTAAATAAATTAAAAATTATATAGAATGGTGATGAATACTAATAATATTAAAATATTGTAAATTTGGAATGAATTTTGTTTAAATATATTGTAATTCTTTTTATAGCATTACTAGAGTACATGCTAAATAAGCTTTAATAGTAAATATCTTAGAATAATACTATATAGAAGGAGCACAGGACCGTAAACACAATGTAATTCCACTGATAACACGAAAGTCGGTTGACTGGTGCAACTAAGTAATGCTGCCAACCTGACAACAAAACATTATTTTAAATATTTGTCATAAATGTCTATTAGTGAAGAAAGATCGTAAAGAACGAATATAATAACTTAAAGCACCTGCTGAGTATTTAGTAAAACCGGTCAATCATTAATTAAAAATAGAACATAATAATTCAGCAACGGAAGTATTGCCAACTTTTTTTTTAGAAAATTGTATATTGTTAGGGTGGCAGCATTACTTAGTTGCACCAGTGAACCGCCTTTCGTGTTATCAGTAGTGCTCCTTCTATATATAGTATTATTCTAAGGTAAATATTCATTAAGATTTATAATTTAGATTTGTTAGGTTGGCAAGGAATGGTCTCCAAAGCGACTTCTATAATCACTGGGTTTCACGTTGTATGTCTCTTCTATACTAGAGTTATTCTCAGGCATAGAGATATATTACTAGAGGAGTCATATCCTATCTAATTACATTGACAGGTCTGAAACATCTTTTTGGGATTCTCAGGGGCTCTGTGTAACCTCATTGAAACCTCCTCAGAGTGAGTTAAGGTTATTATAAATCAGTTGTTTTCGGCTTCTGGAACGTTGTTTGTGTTTTGATTTGTAGTTTAAACGTTCTACGATATAAGTTACTGTTATTTTGATCTATTTATTTGATTACTATACTAAAAGTCAAAGGTAGTCAGGTTAATTTTTCGAGGTTTCGAAATTCATCCAATAAGGCTCCTCTATTGCCAAAGGTGTAATTAAAGATTGGCTCTTAACCAATCACCTACACCACTGGAACAAATCCTCCGGCATGAGACACAGCAAACTTATGTTAAAAGGACCCAGTCCCAAAGTAACTGAGGACCTCCTCAGTCTAAGCAGAAGGGACCTTAGAACAGTAACTGGACTACTGACTGGTCACTGTCACCTCCGAAAACATCTCCATACCATTGGTATCTTTAAAGATAATCCAGTGTGTAGGCTTTGTGAATCGGAAACCGAAACTGCCTCTCACATACTTCTGAAATGTGAAGCCCTAGCCTTTCAAAGGTTCTCCAACTTTGGTAGCAGCACTCTCACTAAGTTTGACTCTACCAATGAATCACTGGTCAAAAAGATCCTAGACCTAGTCCGGGGAAAAGGATTATTCTGACCTGGACCAATGGAGGGGATTGTACAATAGACTTCCAGTTGCAGTGCAAATGGGGTCTATCCTCGACTCCAACCCCAATCTTTAATAATAATAAGGCCCCTCTAGTAATTATATCTCTATGTTCTAAGGTGCCAGACCCTTATTTAAAATAGTTATTCTGTACTGTTTATTGTTTTTTTCGAATGTATAACGTTTTTAATATGGCTATTGTTCTAAATATTGTAAATAATAAATGTTTTATTTTGTAGATTGATTTGATTTATTTTTACGTTTTTTTTTTCCTTTTACCCATGGAAATATTAGCAGTAGGGTCATTCCAACCCAGGTAAAAATATGTGATATCTCCAATTTTAATATAATTTGGCTGACAGGTAGGCACAATAGAAGGAAGAAAAAACTCAGGATTTTTGGCTCATTTGGTGTGGCCATATTGCCGCAGTATAAGGCGTGTTAAAGTATATCAAAGTGTAAACAAGTTAAGATGTATCGCATAATCATTGATAGAAATTGCAAATAAGTGTCTTTTTTACAGTTTGACCCGAAATTAAAATCCTAGGGTTATCAATTGATTGTTCTTTAAATTGGAAAATTCACATCAATGATGTAAGTAGTAAACTCAGTTCTGTTTTTGCTTCGAAAGCTTAGCACAACTGTTGACTTGAAAACCTGCAAGCTGGCTTACTATGCTCATTTCCACTCATGATTATTATACGGCATCAGAGAATGGGGAGCTGCCCCGAGTGCACATAGTGTTTTTCTATTGCAAAAAAAAGCCATTAGAATTATTACAAAGTCTAAATATGATGCACATTGTGCCAAACTTTTCAAAGAAAATAAGATTTTAACACTTTATTCAGCATACATTTTTTCAGTTTTACTATACATTAAAAATAGACACCATGAATTAAATAATAATAAAAATCATGGTTATTCAACTAGATTTTATACAAATGTAAATATACCATTCTCCAGACTTAGTAAGTCAAGTCAATCACCGATGGTGAATGGAATCAAATGTTTTAATAAGCTGCCTACTAGTATTGTAGATCTTCCTATGGATTCCTTTAAAAAGGTAATTAAAGAAATACTGATTAATAAAGCATATTACTGTGTCAATGACTTCCTAAATGATAGTATAGTGTATTCTAAAAAATTGTAAACTGGTAACTTTTTAACTTAATAATATCTTATATAATTTTATTTATTGTAATTTTTTTTGTATGTTTTAAGTTGTATTCATGAATTGACTATTGTGAGGCCTTAGAATGTAAGGCAACCACAAGCTTATAATAAATAAATAAATAAAATAGAGTTTTGGTTTAAAAAAAAATTGGGTACGTAGGTTTTATTATCTCTGGGTACGGGGTACCTCGGAACTTTTCCTCATTACATCCTCATCTTTCCTCGCTTCGCTCGTCCTCAGAATATACAATTCGCCAAATTTATACCAAAACATGACTTCGGACTCGCTTCGCTTGCCCACAGATAATAAATGCATCCGTTTCATTCTCAGCGGTCATCCATACAGCACTGACCACACTCAATGATACTTAACTTTTATGATCCAACAAAAATCATGGATATACTTGTCGTATTGAAACAAAACTTAGTGAACTTATTTAACAAGTAAAGGTAAACACTTTGTACTTAATTTCAACTCAATTAAATAATTTTCAGATTTTTTACCATTTTTTCAAAACGTATTACAAGTCATTGAATAAATGTGTAACTAATGCTGATAATAAGATGAAACTTAACACAAATATTAGTCTTATACATGACTAAATGCGTGTCAAATTTCAATTTGAATGCAGTGATCGCATAATTTTTCCGCGTTTTTTGATTTTTCAAGATGTTTGCTGAGTCATTATTGGGGGTTAATGAATTTATAAAATAATATTTTCTGAATAGCTCAACTGCAGCGGTAGACTGATTTTTGTACAAATTTTCAACTCTCTAGCTTAAATACACTGGGAGCTGCAAGGATGTTGAATAAAGGGGATGACGCACTAAGTCGAATTGCCATTCAACAAAGTGACCCCATCGAAAATCAAAACATAGAGATGAATGCAACACGAAAGACACGTCAAAAACCAACATGCTCATGCTTGGTACAAACTGCGCATGCTTATGATCCTTATAACAGCGCAGGTCTTAAAATTTAGAGGCAAACTTATAACCTAAGGGGAGGTAAGTTTGCTCCTATTTCTCTATCTCATAAACTTCCATGGGGTCAGAAATGTTCCTTAATGCGTCATCCCCTTTATTCAACATCCTTGGGGAGCTATGATGATAACAGACACACATACAGACAGACAACTTTGCAAAAATCACTCAGAAAGACTGAAACGGATAATTTCGATGACATCCTAGTTTTGGATTTTTTTGCAAACACAATACTTTTCCTATATATCTACGGTATAAATGAGGAAAAGTAAGATAATACATATTTAAAGTTATAACTACTTAACTAAGCAAAATAAATCTAAAAAATCTGATACGGGGTACCTCGGAAAGTGTATGGTAACTGCTAGCCTACACAAGAATAAGATGGATAAAGCATTACCATTTAAGGCATTGAGATATATACTAGAGAGGGCATAGCCTATCTTAATACATTGAGAGGCCTGAAACATTTTAGTGGGGCTCTCAGGGGCTCTGTGTAACCTCATTGAAACCTCATACAAGAGGATGTTATGGTTATAATTAATCAATTGTTTTCGGCTTCCCGCAGATTGTTTGTGTTGTGATTTGTATTTTAAACATTCTACTATATAATTTACTGTTTTTTGTTCTGTTTATTTGACAATAATGATAATCGAATGTGGTCAGGTTACTTTTACGATGTTTCATAATTAAACCAATAGGGCCCCTCTAGTAATATATCTCTATGATTTAAGGTCCATCGACTACTTTAAAAATCTTGACATGTCAGTTTAGGCACCGCCGATTCTAAAGAAAAAAATCCCTACAAGAAGGGAGCGGGAAAAAACTATGAAAACAAATCAGGTTGTTTTACCCGTATTTTCTTGGCGATGTTTTTTTACATTTCTTTATTGTAGTTTTATTTTATAATATCATTTTTATGATTAATTTGAAAGTAGTTTTCAAAACTATGTAAACACAAGAAGAATCACAAACAAAGTGAACGATTGTCGGGAAGAAGGTTATTTCCCTACAGCGGTTATGGTGGTAGGGAATCTTTTTCTCTTTTCACGTGAGGGGTTGGCAGCGGCATCTGATTGGTTAGTACCCAAAATGCTAATGACCTTGGGGATTTTTAAACTAAACGATAGACTATAACATTCTAAGAATCAGCTTTCAACTTAATATTTCCAACAATCTTATTAGTCCAAAAGCCAGGTCATAAAAAATGTGACTCATTTCTTAGGAAATTCGCCCGACATGCATGCGGGCCACCGCGCCAGAATTATTTAAAAGACCCATAACTTTGGTTATAGTCATCCAGGTTTTGATGATTAACACTAGATAATTGTGTCAGATTTAATGTGTCAGAAAAAATGTGACTCATTTCTTAGTGCTTCAGACTAAAATTTTCTGAAAATATACCTTAAATTATGAAGGAAAAGCATAGTCTGCCTATCCAGAGTGGAGCCTTTCATATGAATGCGCTCTCTCAAAATATTAGAAAATCGCACAAATTCCAGTTTTCTTGCAATAAGTGGTTCCCTGTTGGACGTGTGCAAAACACGAAGAGAACATTTTTTTAAGCTGATAAAGTTTCCCTTAAGTATCTGCCGGAAGACGGTGCATAAGTTCGACTTGGCTGTAACCCCAAGTCCTCTGTCAGTGTCTCTTCCAACAGATCCTCATGATATGGAGAGGAGAAGGTTAGTATTATAGATCCCGGGGAGGTTCAATGGTTTGTTCGTCACCATGCCTGCCACCCAGACAGTCCGTGTTCTCTCTAGAATTTTCATGCGAGAGTGATTTACATAATAGTCCAAGAGCCGGACCTGAAAAAATGTGACTCATTTTGTACTACTTCAAACCAAATTTTTCTAAAAACATACCTTAAATTGTGAAGAAAAAACATAGTCTGCCTATCCAGAGTGGAGCCCTTGATATGATTGCGCATGCTCAAAATTTTATAAAACCCCACAAATTTCAGTTTTCTTGAAATAAGTGGTTCCCTGTGGGTCCTGTGCAAAACATGAAGAGAACATTTTTTAAAGCTGATAAAATTTCCCATAGTACGAGTGTTTTTTCGTTAAAATCGGATAACTACAACTAAAGTTATGACATTTGTTAAATGGCCAAAAAATGCACAAAAAGAAAATATTTTTTCCCCAAAAATTTGCTGACTTTGCATAAATTGGCGGGAATAGCAAAATCATGCTGCATAAATTGGCGGGAATAGCTAAATCATGCTGCATAAATTGGCGGAAGAGCGAAATCATGCTGCATAAATTGGCGGAAGAGCGAATCATGCTGCATAAATTGGTGGAATAGCGAAATCATGCTGCATAAATTGGCGGGAAGAGCGAAATCATGCTGCATAGATTGGCGGGAAGAGCGAAATCATGCTGCATAAATTGGCGGGAAGAGCGAAATCATGCGGACCTCTTAAGATCTTGCCGCGTAACTTCCTTAAGGAGAGGGAAATGATGTATATTTGAATATTATTTACTATTTTTATTATATTTCTATTAATGTCAAAATAAAGATTTGCTTCAGTCGTATTTCTTACGAGCTACAAAATGAACTCTTAGTTTTATTACTAATAGTTACAACAAATTAACTATTTTTTGGTGTTTTAGCGAATTTCCTTTGGGAATAAAATTCGCTTTTGGGAACTCATTTTGTCTGTATTTTCCAAAGGAAATGCGCTAAAACCTTTAAAGATAAGTAACTAAGCTTTAAACTAGTGCAAATAATAGTGCGTACTTCTAATTTTAGAGGCATAGTTTTGTACAACCAACTGGATAATTATGCGCATTTCCTTTGGAAAAGACAGACAAAATGAGTTACGAGCAGTGCTTGACAATTAAGTAACTGCTTAGGTTCTAAAGTATGAACCGGAACCACGCAATGGGCATGGTACTTGCATAAGCAAGAAATGGTTGTTTAGCACGGAAACACGCATTCTAAATTAAATTCGCCCGACAGCGGACCACCGACCACCGCGCCAGAATTATTTATTTAATAGTTGTAAACTTATATAATGTAAACAACTATAAAAATTATCATTCCAACCAGGATTGTTGTTAAGCACAGAAACACGCATGCAAAGGAAATTCGCCCGATATGCATGCGGACCACCGCGCCAGAATTATTTAAAAGACCCATAACTTTGGTTATAGTCATCCAGGTTTTGATGATTTAACACTAGATAATTGTGTCAGATTTAATAAAAGTTCTCGTCATGTTTTGTACAAGAACATCAACTTAAGATGGAGGACACATTTATATAACACATACGACCACTTTTTGCAAGGAAACTAGAATTTGTGCGATTTTGCTAATATTTTGAGCGAGCGCATTCGTATGAAGGGTTCCACTTTGTCGGGGCAAACTATGTTTTCCTTCGTAATTTAAGGTATATTTTCAGAAAAAATTGGTCGAAGCAGTGCAAAATGAGTCACATTTTTTAGGCCTGGCTCTTGGACTACAAAGCTTTAGTAACTATTGCACTATCTAAGTTCGAAAGTTATTATTTTAAGTTATAAACATTAAGGAGATCTTTCATATGGTGGTTAGAGGTGGCATTAACACACTGATTAATTTATGCTGTATCAAAATAAAATAATTATCCGATAAAATAAGTGTTTATTTAAATTTAAACAGTTTATAGCGGGAATTATTTGGTCGATTACTATTGGTCGGAATAATCAGTTATCTTAAGGCTATTTTTCAAAGGTTACTTAACTCATTTTTTGGTGACGTCACTATCACCTATATTACAATAAAGCATAGAGGTATTATTACTAGAGAGGCCCGTAAGGTTAAATTTTGAATCATTGAAAAAAGCTTATAAATATTATCAAATAAACAGTACAAAATCGCAGTAACTTATATAGGAAAACGTTATACATACAAATCGATGCACAAACAGAATGCGGGAAGCCAATTTGTGTAACTAGGCAGGAAAATGGAATATAACTAGTATATCGAAGTTAGCCCCCGAGCCGAAGGCGAGGGTGAGCTATCTAAATTAGCTGCAGAGGCGAAGCCGAGGCAGGTAATATATAATTTGACTGACGAGGAAAAGCCGAGGAAGCCAAATATACGAGTCAGTAATGTTTCCTTTCCTGCCTTGTTCCACACAATATTTTATCTGCGAACAGTAATAAATCAAAACTTGCATTGTTAAAAAACTTATTATGTTTTTATAATGTTTTATATTTACATTTTCTTTGACTGATAATAAAGATCTTATCATCGAGAAAGTTGACCACAGAGTAGCGCTCGATTTTGTGTTTGACAGTTCTTTTAAATACGCTAACACTACGTTTTCACTTACATTCCTTACTTTTTTCTCTGAGCACCATTCTTTGAACACTTCATATGCTTTGAGATACCTACTTCCTGATTTGCCGGGTTGTAGGCTCTCTTTGGCATTTGTAGCTATTTCCAAAACATCCGACGGGGTTTGTTCGAAAAGTTCGTCTATATCTTCGACGATATTCATCACAATATGCTGTATCACTATAGAATAAACTAACTTTTAAACTGTATTAAATACGAGTTCGAATGATAAAAGTAGTAAATGACTTGACAAAAAAAGATGAGATAATAAACTCAAGACAAAAAGTGTTGCCTTTAATATAATCGATAAAATTTATTTCTAATTAAAGATTTACATTACATATTGTTTTATTTTAATTTTAATTAGTTAAATAATGTAATTATTCATTATATAAATTATTAAATAAATTCAATAGGCTTTTTTTATTAATTAATAATGTTTACAAAAATTATCTATTAACTTTCTTTACCAGCATAGGCAGGGGCGGCTGGGAAATGCTACTTTCCTGCCTAGGCAGGTAAAGTGCAGTCATTCATGACTAATTACCAGCCGATCTGGGAAATACTACTTTCTCTTCTAAAATTAGTTCAGTAATGCTTCATTTTCCTGCCGTGAGCAGATAAAAGCAATTTATTTATTAAAACCTTAACTCACTCCTCTTGATGGAGGTTTCGATAAGGTTACACAGAGCCCTAAAACGATGTTTCAGACCTTTCAATGTATTGATATAGGCTATGCCTCCTCTATTATATATCTCCATGCACTAAAGTGTTTAATATATAGAGATATATTACTAGAGGAGCCCTATTGGTTGAATTTTGAAACATGGAAAAAATAACATGACCACCTTTGACTATCAATGTAATCAAATAAACAAAACAAAACTATCGGGGTTTATATAGTAGAACGTTTGACATATAAATTAAACACAAAAAAATGCGGGACGCTAAAAACAATTTATTTATTATAACCTGAACTCACTCTTGAAAGAGGTTTCAATGAGGTTACACAGAGCCTCTGAGAGCCCCAAAAAGATGTTTCAGGCCTCTCAATGTATTGAAACAGGCTATGCCCTCTCTACCATATATCCCTATGGTTTAGTATACTTTTTATTTTGTTGCCGTGGTTTTGTAAACTTCTTAAAAGTTATAAACCATAAACCGCAAGTTTAAGGAAGAAATATTGATTTATTGTATTGTATATTTGTATTTTTAACGTTCTTCTATATAAGTTACAGTAATTTTGTACAAATTATATAATTATATTTTTAGCGAAGGTGGTCAGGTTACTTTTTCGATGTTTCAAAATGCAACCAATAAGGCTTCTCTAATTCTCTAGTAATAATATCTCTATGTATATCTCTACATAGTATAGGAGTTTCCCTACTTTGTTCATAGAGATATATACTAGAGGTAGCATAGCCTATCTTAATACATTGAGAGGCCTGAAACATTTTTAGTGGGGCTCTCAGGGGCTCTGTGCAACCTCATTGAAACCTCCTCCAAGAGGGAGTTTAGGTTATAATTAATCAATTGCTTTCGGCTTCCCGCAGATTGTATGTGTTATGATTTGTATTTTAAACATTCTATTATATAATTTACTGTTTTTTGTTCTGTTTATTTGATGATAATGATAGTCGAAAGTGGCCAGGTTATTTTTTCGATGTTTCAAAATTTAACCCATAGGGCCCCTCTAGTAATATATCTCTATGACTTTGTTTATACACTACTCTAACCAATAGAAACAATCCATAACCCCTACTCAAATCTAAATTACTTTCTTCCCTTCCAACAACCTAATCTTACTCCCCTTACTTAGCAGTTTATTTGTAGCGTTACCATTGGTTGATTCAAACCAGCGTGGTCTCACCCCATTGGTTCAATTTTTTCTACAAGAATCTCATTCTGTCTTAAAACTCGTTTCGTCAAACACCGGTGTTTAAAATCACTCGTTTAATGATGTTTTAATTGTTTATTTAATTATTTATTTATACTATTTATTTAATTTATTAATTAGTTTATAAGATAATAGCAGAATGAAGTCATTAATATATTTAATTTTAGGAATATTGTTCTTATCAGGTAAGTTGTTTAAATTTAGTTTTAATCCTGCGGAGTTTTAAATTTTAATAAGTTTTTATTTGTTTAATGAAGCCTGTTTTTGGTGCTATAATTCCAAAGAGACTCGTTCTACCTTGGATTTGGGGTTGTATTAAGTTGATAAAGTTTATATCGCTGTGAATGAATTTGTGACAAGCTTACGTGGAAAGCTTACTGTACTTGTGGGGTTGTTACCGTAGAATTGATGAATCATGTTATTTGTCAGTGAAGGAATGAGAGGAGTGGAGGGGGACCGCAAACTATAGCGCTAGGACAAATTTATACTGATTATTAGGTGTTAGATACTGTGTTTACATGTGGGATTTGGCTGGGGGTTCAACACCGTGTTCTACCCCTCTGGCAGTTGTAGTGTGATGGGAATTGAACACTGAGTTCAACCCTAAAACTTTGTTTTTCACTGTGAAAAAAACCGTAGGAACAGTTGAGGTTCAACTCCCTACTGAACCCTGCGTGTGAACGAAGTAGGAATTAACAAGTAACTTTATGTACAAATACACTCCCTAAGATAGTGTTCTATTTAAAGTGATGTAGAAATTCATACAGTAGGGGTGGGGGCGCGGGACACAGTGGTCTAACTCCCCCGAAATAAGCTGCTTTAGATGGATCTGCCCTAAGTTCACCCTTTCTCCACTAGTGGCAGGTCGGTTCACCTTGTACCCCATATATAAAATAATTATTTCTTCAATTCCAAGATTTAAATTATTTAAAAGGGTCTTTAACAATGTTAAAAATTGTATTAATTATTTTAAAGGTGTAATTTTCATAAACGCTTTTATAAAAATATAAACGCTGTGTTAATTTTAAGTAGACCTGATATCGTGATAACCATGATTTGTAGACAAACATCAAAAATGTTTGTAAACAAACATCAAACCGGGAAATTATAAATTTAATTTACATCTTCGTTGTCTCATTATTTATTTATTTATTTATTTATTTATTTATATTTTGAAGAGCCCCTAAACAGATAAACCACAAGTAGGGAACTCTGCATATAAGAACACAGATAATAATCAGAAATTAAAAATTAAGAATAAAATTAAACTTAACCTAATTGACTAGAAAGCGTACTGATAAAATTATGTAACTTAAATCAATTCTAAATGTAACTTAAATCAATTATAACACACCTTTCGTAACACACGTTATCCTATTTTCTAAAAAAAATATCTTATAAGCTACTAAAAAAGAAAAAAGTCAATGAATAAGATAAAAATCGTCTTGTTTACATTTTTATAAACATAAATAGAAGTATCGATTTAAAACTGATAACAATAGTGATAAGGGCACAAGGTGAAAACTAGCGCTCGGTGCGGTAGTTGATGCAACTAATCCCTGTTTTTTCGGAACCACCTAAAACCAGGGAGTTAGACCACTGTGTCCCCCGCCCCGACCCTTACTGTATGAATTTCTACATCACTTTAGTTCTACTCCTTTTAATTTCAAGTGTAGGTATATTTCATCTAATCTAGACAGAAGAGCCGTGAATTTCTATGGTTCTTCTCATGTTTTTTCAAGCAATCATACGTATTTTCACTGACTCTTATTCAGTCTAGTCTTGTAAAAACTAGGAACAACACGTGCCCTCGCTGTTAAGCTGAAACCTCTATACACTTAAAACTACAAGGAAGACACACTTTAGTATTATATGAATCTACTTTGAGAGTACTAAATTTTGCCTATACCCAGTTTCATTTAAGCCAGTATTCAAAGACATCTTCCTAACATTCTCCTGAAGGAACAAGGAGATGTAAGGAAAATGTTTTTCAATACGGGCCTTAGGGTAAGGGATCATTAATGAGTACCTGGCAACGCACAGGCTCAATACCACCGCCTTTACATCCCTTCTGAAGGACATGGTAACCAGAATTCTTACCCCTCTCATATAAATTCCAGAGGCCCGTGCTGGGATTGAACCCGTGACTAAATAAACTCGGAAGTTTAAAGTCTATTCATTCTGTGTATTGGTCGTGTACCTTAACCAATACAGCATGGTTGACTCTTGTGTGCGTAGTGTTCTATTAGTACTTTTCTCTATCACCACTTTACTAGTCTATTGGTTGTATTACAGGATTGGTTCAGGGTGAGGAAGCAGCTGATGAAACTATAGATATTGATATTGGATCCAGTAGAGATGGCTCCCGGACTGGTAACTATGATACTTAGCTCTTTTCTTTCAATTAATATGTTACTTGCTAGTTTTTGAATTACTTTGGTTTCCCCGTGCCAGTTGGTTCCCCGGTGCCAGTTTGGTTCCCCGGTGCCAGTTTGGTTCCCCGTGCCAGTTGGTTCCCCGCCAGTTTGGTTCCCCGTGCCAGTTTGGCTAATAAAACCCCATGTCATTGGTGTTTGTAAATTTTTACAGATGCCGAGGTGGTCGACAGGGAGGCTGAAGCTATAAAGCTTGATGGGCTGAACGTAGCTCAACTCAAAGAATTGAGGGACAAGGCTGAGAAGTTCACTTTCCAAGCCGAAGTCAACCGTATGATGAAACTTATCATCAACTCTCTCTACAGAAACAAAGAGGTCTTTTATTACGTTTCTACTTTGTATTTCCTATACAAATTGTTGGATTTTTGGTTAAAGGTTACATTTTTTAGAATAAGAAGAAATAAAACTAAACAAGTTTTCATCTCTCCACTCATTATAATTATTAAAAACAAAGCCGACTTTCAACCGTTAACGGTCATAATTAGTGACCGTTTGTTTTTATATACAATAGTACATTATATATATACAAGTTATAAATGGTCATTAGGCCTTGCTTCTTAAATAATCCTTTACAATGATCATCATGCTTAGATTTAGTAATGATCCTGATGCATTTTTCTGTAGCAACAATAAGCTTGAAATATTGGCATGACCCCATAATATGATTGCATAGGCCAGACTGCTCTGCACCCTGGCTAAATAAACCAAACGAGATATCTCTAGAGGTTTTGAGTTGCACAGCTTTCTTAAAACAACAATTGCTGTATAAATGTAATGACTTGTATATTCTGAGGACGAGTGAAGTGAGTCCAAAGCAGGGAGGATGAGCATTGGGAATCCGATGTGATGAGGAAAAGTTCCGAGGTACTCCGTACCCGATTTTTATTTTTTAAGGACTAAGGAGTCGAAATTCTGTGAAAAAATGCCGACTGCAACTCCTGCTGACTCGGCAGCCCTGGTTTATACTCCCGTTAATATAAGAACAATGTCTTGTTATAGATATTCCTTAGGGAGTTGATATCCAATGCCTCGGATGCTTTGGATAAGATAAGGTTGCTGTCGCTGACTGAGCCCTCAGAGTTATCTTCTAACGAAGAACTCGTCGTCAGGATCAAGGTAACTTTTTTTTCTTAAAAAAAGCAATTTAGTTTTGAAGTTAAAAAACATTGAAACTATACTTCTCGTATTATATCTTTCTGTATGGTCACGTGACTAAAAATCATCTGGAAGGGAGAAAATTCAACAGGTTATAATACTGTAAAATTTGTAGAAAAAAGTCCCTACAGCTGTAAGGGGGGCGATTTGTTGGTGGGGGTACATAATATAATACATTATATATATTTATGTATTATGTTTATAATTTTTTATTATATACATTAAATAAAAATTGAGTGAAGTGATTAAATCAAAAAAGGGTGTCTACATTAAGAAATGGGTATTTATAACTAAAAACGAAATTGTTTAAAATACAAATTTATGAAAAAGTGAATAAAACAATCAAAAATATTGAGGGAAAAAATCTTTCTAATAAGTAAAATAAATATGAAACATAATTTATTATTACAACATTAAGAAAAAAATATTTTACAGTGTTATAATTATAAGGATAGATGTATAATAATGAAAATAGGATAATTGATGTCAATCTGCAACCCTTCTTATAATTGTACCCTATAAATATATTTTTACAAAGAATGGAATTAAATTTATGAACTGTACAATTGGCTGTACACATCTCTATGATATGTATCTTAGCTATTAACTTAAAATAATACTATATATAGAAGGAGCACAGGACCGTAAACACAATGTAATTCCACTGATAACACGAAAGCCGGTTGACTGGTGCAACTAAGTAATGCTGCCAACCTGACAACATAACATTATTTTAAGTATGTGTCATAAATATCTTTTAATGAAGAAAGATCGTATAGAACAAATATAATAACTTAAAACACCTGCTGAGTATTTAATAAAACCGGTCTTAGATGGCAAAAGGGTGGCGGAATATAAGAATCTATATTTAGTTGACGAGGACTACTTTTAGTATAATTTTAATTAAAAACGTTAAACTACAATTTAAAATGCTTAAAATATTGTAATGCACTGATATTTATATTAGTATTTTATGAATAATCAATCATTAATTAATAATAGAACATAATAATTCAGCAATTGGAAGTATTGCCAACTTTTTTATGAGAAAATTTTATATTGTTAGGGTGGCACCATTACTTAAGACTACCAGTAAATCGCCTTTCGTGTTATCAGTAGTGCTCCTTCTATATATAAAGTATTATTATAAGGCTATGAATAACTAAAAAAAAAAAAATAAATAAATACAAATTAATTATTAAATTAATAAATTAGTTGTTTCCTAATTAGTACTACTCCTAATTACTGTAAGGCCGGTATTCAAAGACATTTTCCTAACATTCTCCTTAAATAAATAAAATAAATAAATAAATACTTTATTACCATTAAATTATTAATATAACAATAGGCTGCGTCACATAACAATAAGACATACAAAAGAAAAATGTGTAAAACAAGATAATTACAAGAAATTGAAACTGAAGTATTCTTCTAATTCATAAAATGGATTGTCTAACAACATCTGTTTCACCTGCTGTTTAAAATCTTTGAAATTAAGGGACTTAATATGTTTTGGCAACTTATTGTAGAGTTTTATGCCCAAGACACTGTGGCCAACTTCTGATTTCTTCAACCTATGTCCAGGTAAGTTAAGTTCTTGTTTTTTCCTAGTATTATATTGATGATGAAAATTATTAGTTTTGAAAATTGTATAGTTATTTTTGACAAACAGTAAGGCATTATAAATATACAAATTGATAATAGTCATAATTTAAAGTTTTTTAAAAAGAGGTTTACAATGTGCTAGAAAAGCAGAGCTAGTCATGATTCTGACAATTTTCTTTTGAAGTAGAAGCAGAGCTTCTAGATTAGTATGTCCCCACAGTATTATACCATATGCAAGTCTACTCTGAATCATTGACAGGTATACAACTCGTAATATGTTTCCAGGTAAGCATTTTTTTAATTTTCGAATTACGTAGGTGAAACTTGATATTTTACTATGCAACATATCTTTATGAGGAGACCAGTTGAGTTTAGTATCAAGCATTATTCCTAGAAGCCTGACAGGTTGAGTACATGGAGATGTTTAAGGAGGCCTAAACCCTTCTTTTAGGTGTGAGTATAGGAAATGCTTTACATTTTGACTAGTTTTAGGTCTCCTTAAGGAGAATGTTAGAAAAATGTTAGGATAACGTCTTTGAATACGGGCCTAAGTTTTTGCAAATGTCTTGATTATTTGTAATATGTATTTCAGGCCGACAAGGAGAATAAGATTCTTCACATCACTGACTCTGGTATTGGAATGACTAAGAATGACCTGGTGAACAACTTGGGTACCATAGCCAAGTCTGGGACGGCAGAGTTCCTGAACAAGATGCAAGAGCAGGCTGGTAGCAATCAGGACACACTGGACATGATAGGACAGTTCGGAGTCGGCTTCTATTCCAGTTTCTTAGGCATGTTGACTTACTTTTTTATACTGCCTGAATCTATTATATACTGTGAGCATTTGCAGGGTGGTACAATTTCATATATATCTTTCCTACCTTAGAATAATAAGTCAGAATAAGTATAGTAATTAGAAGGACTTATTAGAATTATCGCTGGAATTAAGTTCACTGCACATAGCAAACCTTTGTTAAAAAAATTTATAACATAAATGAGTTTTTATTGTTAGACGTCTCGTAATGCTTTTTTTATAGTATTACAAAAAATTATTGTTCCTTGTGTTGTTTACAGTTGCCGATTCTGTTGTTGTTACAACAAAACATAACAACGATAAGCAGTTGATATGGGAGTCGGATGCCTCGAAATTCTCTATTGTTGACGACCCCAGGGGAGACACCCTCAAGAGAGGAACTCAGATCAGGTAACGTCGTCTGTTTTTTGAAGAATCAGCTACCGTCGATACTTGCTGTTGGATATGAAGATCTCTGGACCGGTTTCGGCATAATGCCATCATCAGCAGGCGGGAAACACTCGAGCTCTCAACTAATAGAGTTATATCAGTGATTAACTTCTAGTCTCAATGAGCACGAGGAGCCATCTAAAGATGTCGTCGTGTTCATTGAGACTAGAAGTTATTCACTGATATAAGTTTATTAGTTGAGAGCTCGAGTGTTGCCACGCCTGCTGATGATGGTGTTATGCCGAAGCCGGTCCAGGTATATTCATATCCAACAGCAAGTATCGACGGTAGCTGATTCTTCGATTGCTTCTTCAACTTACAGTAAATACAACCTTTTTAATTCGTCTGTTGTTATCACTAGTGCTGCTTATCATTGCTACAAAACACATTTTCACCTAAAGTCACCTGGAGTGTTCTAGTCCTAGAGCCTGTTTCAAATTTTATGACTTTCGAGCCCCAAAAGCTTAACCTGCTAGATTTATTTATTTTTGGTCACTTATACAGAACCACCTGATTCTGTATAAGTCATGTGTCATTTCGGATCGGGGATCTGAAAAAGTCTTTTAAGTCCAAAAACTTGCCCCAAAATCAGTTATTGTCCATTAGCGCTGTTCCTATTAAATCAAAAATATCTTTATTATGTGCACCAATTTCTTGGATATAATAAGTCATGGCAATTAAATCATAAATACATAGCAAAAGCATATAGTAAAAGATAAAATCAGACAAAAACATACTTAAAATAATTTAATAAAACAATTAGAGTTTTAAAAATGCATTACTGCTATAATAGCATTCCCTAACTAGTAAACATTTAATTTCTTTTAAAAACTCTTTTGTTGTGCAACACTTTAAACTGCTAGAGAGCTTATTATAGCACTGTATGGCACTGTATATTTCTTGGTGATGACTTGTACGAAGTTGTTCTACAGATAGGTAACACCAATGATTCATTGTTTCTCAAAGAATATCTGTGATTAATATTCTGTTTTTGAAAATATTTTGGCAATTTTAGAACATATGTTAAAGCTTCCCTGATATATATGCATGGAAAAATAAGTATTTGATGTTTTTTAAAATACTCTTTACAGGAAGTTCTGCTAGATAGCATATTGGTTTTATATTGGTTGATATTGGTTTTATCAAAAAAGATAAAGGGGTTGTACTGTGGTGTCACCCAAGTACCTGTAGATATTTTTTGCTTTCTGACGTTGGACGCTTGCTGCTTCTATTAAAACAGCTGTTTGTTTTTGTAGAAAGATGTAGCCCAAGGAGTATAGGAAATAAGGCCCTAATTGTTTTTGGGAAAGTTTGCTTCCGATCTTTAGGATTACTTATTGTGTTTGGTTGTTTCAGTCTCCACTTGAAAGACGAAGCTGCCGATTACTTGGAGATCGAAACTCTCAAGAACCTCGTCAGCAAATACTCGCAGTTCATCAACTTTCCCATCTACCTCTGGGCTGACAGGACTGTGACGGTGGAGGAACCGGTGGAGGAAGATGAAAAACAAGATGAAGTGTTGGATGACGAGGAAGCCAAGGTCGAAGAAGAGAAAGAGGATAAGCCCAAGACGAAAAGCGTACAAAAAACAGTTTGGGAGTGGCAGTTGCTCAATGACAACAAACCTCTCTGGACCAAGAAGTAAGTTTGTTTGTTTATCAAATAATAATAATAGCTTTATTGTAAAGGTGAGCTGTACTATAATTTTCAATATCATATTTAATAATTGATACTTTTTTTCGATATCATATTTAATATATGATACTTTTTTTCGATATCATATTTAATATATGATACTTTTTTTCGATATCATAATAATCATTCCGATATCATTTTTTCGATATCCATTAAGTATCATTTAATAAATGTACTTAATGGAAGTTATTATCAAGTTTCACCAATAGACACTCTACTAATAAGAAAGTACATAAGAATGATTCTTAGTAGTTCATTCTACATAAGAAAGTTCAGTGCATCATAGAAAGCTGTCATCAGATGGAGTCTTATAGGGATGGATCTCTTTGTTAAGTATAAGATAATGACAATTGTGAATTTGTTCATTTATCAATACAACACACGGCTAAAATCAATTGACAGTGCGCCAAAAATCTGTGAGGGAAAGAATTCTATTGGTTCAGACCGACAACGCTTCTTCCCCCTCCACCTCATGCCAACCTCGGTATAAAAAATACCTTTTTCGTAAATAAAATCATAAAAAGGCAACACTGTTTGTAAATATTTGTAACCTCGCGTCGCTTTTATTTCCCTCATTGTGCATATTGATCTGTTTGAGTTCGTTTCGTTTCATTCCAATCTATTCAATTCATCCAATTATTGCGGATTTGTAATATGATCTAAGTGCCTGTATTTGACGCATGGACATTGACGTATTCTTAAAGCATTTCTTGCTGTTTGAGTACAGCGCAGAGTCTGTGGTCTGTCAACCAAAAGACACATTTTTTGGAAAATGCCACTTTTTTAAGTCATGAATGCATATTGCGTTGTATTATTTTTATAATATGAAACAATACGCATTCAATTATACAAACGTGACACAAAAAAGCAGTTTGTTTTGAAAAAAAGTAATTATAGCTGACGATTTATTTAAATCGTCAAACTTTTATCAAAGAACTATTATGATCCATTGCATTACGTAATTAACAACTTTAACTCCACTTAATAAATACTTCCCGCACAAATTAAAAGCAACACTTAGTTGATAAATTTATATGATACAAATATTCCTACTTAAAAAGTAAATAGATATTTTTAAAAAAATAAAAAATACGATATCAAATATAAACAAAATAAAATTCAAAACATAACCTGACTTCCAGTGTTGCCAGAGTAGGGATTTTTTTGTTAAAAAAAGAGGGTTGAAAGCATTGAGATTTTGGCGCGCTGTCAATTGATTTTAGCCGTGTGTTTAAATTATAGGATTATAATTTATGTGAAAGCAAATCTTGATGGTTTTATGAAAAATGAAAATAATCATAATTACCGGATGCAATTCTATAATTATTATGGCTAAACACTGTTAAATGCTGATTCACTCAAGAAACACTGTTGTTGCACAGGCCGAGCGAAGTGGAGGAGAAGGAATACAACGAGTTCTACAAGTCTCTGACTAAAGACAACACCGATCCCTTGGGTCACATCCACTTTGTAGCCGAGGGAGAGGTTTCCTTCAAGTCTCTCCTGTTTGTACCCAAAGTACAGCCGCAGGACTCATTTAACAGATATGGTACCAGCACTGATAACATCAAGGTAAAATATCCTCACTGTCTTAGAGATTTTATTTCTAGAGGAGCCCTGTCAATTTCAAAAGTGTCAATTTTGAAACTTGGAAATAGTAACGTGACCACTTTCGGTTATAAATGAAAATCAAATAATCGGTACGAAATTATTATTATACCATTTATTGCTTAAATAAAAATACACATTACAACAATTTACATATTAACAAATAAGCTGTTGCTGTGGTTCCTCCATTTGGAGGTAGGTGTATGGAATTTGCACCATAATTACATACTACACAAGACATTACAACTAAACACTGTATAAATACTTAAATTAAATGTACTCAACATATTAATTTTATTATAATAGATGTTTCTTAAAGTATTTATATTCATTTATTTAGATTATATTTTATTAATATATTTACACTATGTTTTTATTAATTATAAAATTAAATAAAATTTAATATTTAATAACGATTTGTATTTTTAAATTATACATTTTGTATGATAAGAGTAATATTTATAACTACCACTAAGAGTCACTCGTGGTGTAGTGGTTAAGGTACGCGGCCAATACACAGAATGAATGGACTTTAGTCATGGGTTCAATCCCAGCACGGGCCTCTAGGATTCTTATGAGAGGAATAAAAATTCTGCGTACCAAGTCCTTCAGAAGGGACGTAAAGCCGGTGGTCTCGAGCCTGTGTGTTGCCATAGGACCCTTATGGTAGATTCATTATAATACTATACTGTTTCTGCCTTGTAGTTTAAAGTGTATGGAGGTTTGGTTTAACAGTGAGAGCACGTGTTGTTCCTAGTTTTCACTAGACTATAAGAGTCAGTGAAAATATGTATGATGGCTTGAAAAAAAGCATGAGAGGAACCATAGAAATTCACGGCTCTTTTGTCTAGATTAGATGAAATATACCTACACTTGAAATTAAAAGGAGTTGAACACTATCTTAGGAGGCTGGCAAAAAGGGGCCAACCACGTGGCCTACTTGTCTGGTAGTTACTACCACTCCCCCATATTACTATCAGTACAATTATTACTAACTACCACTATCCTAACAGTGAAACAATGTAGTTGGGCTCGTTTTGATTATTTCATATGTTGTTGACAGTTGTACGTGCGTCGTGTTTTCATAACAGAGGAGTTCTCTGATTTACTTCCCAAGTACCTCGCCTTCCTTAGAGGTATCGTAGACTCGGATGATCTTCCTCTTAACGTTTCTCGAGAAACGCTTCAGCAGCACAAACTACTAAAGGTTATCAGGAAGAAGCTGATTAGAAAAGCGCTTGATATGTTTAAAAAACTCAGCAAAGAGGATATGGATACTTTCTGGAAGGAATACTCGACTAACATCAAACTGGGCATTGTAGAGGACGCTGGTAATAAGAACAGACTGTCTAAGCTGCTCAGGTTAGTTCTGTTCTTAGAATAATACTATATATAGAAGGAGCACTACTGATAACCCCAAAGCCGGTTCACTGGTGCACCTAAGTAATGCTGCCACCATAACAATATACAATTTTCTAAAAAAGAGTTGGCAATACTTCCGGTTGCTGAATTGTTATGTTTATTATTAATTAATGATTGATTATTCATTAAATACTAATTAAATATCGGTGCATTACAATATTTAAGCATTTAAATTGTAGTTTAATGTATTTATTAAAAATTATATATAAAAAGTAGTCCTCGTCAACTAAATGTAGATTCTTGTATTCCGCCACCCTTTTGCCATCTAAGACCAGTTTTATTAAATACTCAGCAGGTGTTTTAAGTTATTATATTTGTTTTTTACGATCTATCTTCATTAATAGATATTTATGACACATATTTAAAATAATGTTTTGTTGTCAGGTTGGCAGCATTACTTAGTTGCACCAGTCAACCGGCTTTCGTGTTATCAGTGGAATTACATTGTGTTTACGGTCCTGTGCTTCTTCTATATATAGTATTATTCTAAGGTTCTGTTGCTCTTCTGCTAATATATAAGTAAATACAGTTAAATCTGGATGAAATGACCACTCAAGGCACTACTTAAAAGTGTTCATCAATACAACTGCTACTAATAAACAAAAAATTAAAAGGTTTTTGGTTTTATACTTACCCTAATTCTACTTGTACTACCGCAATAAGAATATTGGAGGTGAGAATGTGTAGTGATCGGAGGGCTCCTGTCAATAATTATTCATTTCATTTCAATATGGCTAGTAAAGCTAAGATTTTTTGTTAGATCACTTATGTTAAGTTGCATCAAGCGAGATCACTGCCTGAATGGGTTATCGCTGGGAGTAAAAGTAATGATATTTCTGTCTGAGGACGAGTCCAAACATGTACTAGAAGATGCAAAGTGAGAAACAGTTCTGAGGTACCCTGCCCCTCATTTTTTTAAATGTTATATTTATTTTATCTCCAGACTGTGTATAATGTCAAGTTTATTGACTAGTTTTAGGGAGTAAAGAAGCACTTTTCACTCCCAAGGGAGAAATTACTTTTCACTCCCAAGGGAAAAAGTTACTTTTCCTCCCAAGGGAGAAAAAGTCTTTCACTCCAAGGAGAAAGTTAGGGAGAAGTTACTTTTCACTCCCAAGGGAGAAAAAAGTTACTTTTCACTCCCAAGGGAGAAAAAGTTACTTTCACTCCCAAGGGAGAAAAAGTTACTTTTCACTCCCAAGGGAGAAAAAGTTACTTTCATCCAAGGAGAAAACTTTTCACCCAAGGGAAATTACTTTTCACTCCCAAGGGAAAAAAGTTACTTTTCACTCCAGGAGAAAGTTACTTTTCACTCCTAAGGGAGAAAAAGTTACTTTCACTCCCAAGGGAGAAAAAATGTTTCCTATTATTGGGTTATTAAAGCCAATTATATCAATTTTTTAGTGGAATGATGTTCTCTCATGGAATGATGATTAATTGGGGACCAATTAATTTTTTTAATTTTTTTGGGGGCAGCACCCCCAAAATTTATAAGAGTGACCCGACCAAAAAAAAATTATTGGCTCAAAAACCGTTTCAGGTCAAAAGAACTAATTTGGAGCAATAATTTTTTTTTTATATATTTTTGGAGATAGCACTCCAAAAATATATAAACCCCCTTATGTGGGGGTCCGACCCAAAAAAATATATTTAAATACAATAAAATCAACATCTGGAGATAAAATCTTGTATGCACCTTGGGAGGAAAATGCTATTTTCCTCCTCGCAATTACCTCCCTCGGCTTCGCCTCGGGAGTTAAATACTGTGGTTCCCTCGGCTTACGCCTTAGGAACCAACTAACTCCTTAGGGAAATAATAGCATTCTTTACTCCCTTGGTGCATAAATAACTATTGTTGGTTGCTGCAGGTTCCAGAGTAGTAACGCTAAGACAGGGCAGACGACGCTAGCCGAGTACATATCTAGGATGAAGAAGAACCAGGAGCACATCTACTACATGGCTGGTGCTACCAGGAAAGAGGTGCGCTCTTTTAACTCATTTAGACGTTAACTTTTTGACCCAAAGTAGTGATATGTTGTACAAATAATAGATTTGTTCAGTACGTTACTAGAGCGTAGTCTAGAGGACGAAATGTGTTCAGCGCATCCAAGTTCGTACTGTAAACTGACTGTAGTGCCAAGTGAGCATTACTTGGCTTTATTTATTATATTATATTTATTATCTTTTTACTTTTCCTCATTTATACCGTAGGTATATAGGAAAAGTATTGTGTCTGCGAAAAAATCTGAATCTGGGATGTCACCGGATCTATCAGTTTCAGTCACAAGGCCTCCTGAGTGGTTTTTGCAAATTTTTCTGTCAGTATGTGTGTGCCTGTTATCATCATAGCACCCAGTGTATTAATGCTAGAGAGTACAAACTTTGTACAAAAATCAGTCTACTGCTGTAGTTGTGCTATTCGGAAAAAAAATGTATAACGTCATTAACCCGCAATAATGACTCAGCAAAAATTTGAAAAATCTTACAACTCGGAAAAATGATGTGATCCGATTGAAATTTGGCATGCATGTAGCCATGTATAAGACTAACATAGGTCATAAGTTTCATCTCATTATCAGCAATAGTTCATTTTTATCGAATGACTTGCGTACGTTTTTTAAAAATTTGTAAAAGAATCAGAAATTGAAATTAAAAAGGTTGTATTTACCGCAAGTTGAAGAAGCATCTTCTTCTTCTAGGTTGAAGAATCGCCATTTGTGGAGAGACTGTTGAAGAAAGGATACGAAGTGATTTATCTGGTAGAGGCTGTAGACGAGTACTGCATCGCAGCTCTGCCTGACTTTGAAGGCAAGAAGTTCCAGAATGTTGCCAAGGAGGGTTTCGTTATACCTGGAGAAAACAAGAATAAGATAGAGGAGTATCAGAAGCTCTTTGAACCCCTCACTAAGTGGCTTGCTGATAAAGCACTTAAAGACAAGGTTAGTTATTTTTTTTATTGAATAGCTTAACAAAAAAATTCTATATGTCAAATATACAATGAAAAAGCACACATATACAATCAAATAATAACAAAAACTAATCTATTAAAAATAAAATAAAAAGTATAAGATGAATATTCTTTTAGGCTGTAATAAGCTTTGTCGACTAGAAAAAGTTACGTCTAACTCCCACTATGTTTCGTTACGTCTAACTCATAAGTGCGCCGACAGAGCCTGAACTCACTCTGACCTTTAATTAATTCCGAAGAATATAATGTGAAGTATTTATAATGTGAAGCCGTCTGAGCTCATCAGGCTCTGTTGGCGCCCTGGTGAGTTATAATATTTTTACATAATTGTAAAAATTGCATACTTGTGCATATTTTTTGAAGGTTTTTATTGCATGTAAATACGACCCCTACTAAATGACTTCATGTAAATGTTGATTTTAAGAAATTTTTGTCACTAATGATGTTATGTATTTATGTATCTTGACTTAACAAAATTTATTATGTTAGTAACTGTTTTAAATATAATATAATATATGTAGGCAGTCACGTAATACATAGTTTATACCTAACCAGCAAGACAAGTTGGTATCAGAACCTGGATAAGGCGCCAGGCTGAGGTTTTAGCTGCAGTCTGCCACGTGTTGTCTCGGGCTTATGTTTTATTATGTGTCTTATGTTAATCATTATGGTTTCATAGTTGTTTTATGATAAATAAATTCTCTTTCACCTTTACTTTTGTTATTTGTTTGATAATAGTCCCTGCTACATGTATAATAATGAGAATGGTTTGTTTTCAGATTTCCAAGGCGCAGGTATCGGAACGCCTTAGTGATTCTCCATGTGCCCTAGTAGCGTCCATGTTCGGATGGTCAGGTAACATGGAGCGTCTTCATGTGTCCAACGCTCACCAGAAATCTGACGGTGCCGAGCGTCAGTATTATCTCAGTCAGAGGAAGGCTCTCGATATCAATCCTAGACATCCTCTCATCAAGGAGCTACTTAGAAGAATAGAGACAGACCCGGAGGACACAAAGGCCCATGAGATTGCTATGATCATGTTTAAAACTGGTTCGTATTATCGAATTAACCGCATTTGAAATTATTTATGGGCTGCCCCTGTATCTTAGGGACATTTTTCTACCTCTTAAGTACCAATCGGTCTTAGGACTGGGAGAGGAGAGGGCCAAATTTTCCTTTTAAGGGTCAAAACAGTCCACTTGGAAAAGAGGTTTCACAGTGTTTTCTAGGGGAGATGGGTGAACTTTAGAGGGGGGGGGGAATTTTCCACTTGAGAAGATGGTTAAAACCATTTCACTTAGGAGGGTGTAATATGAGTTTCCTATTAGGAAGGAGGTGGCAAAAGTGTTCACTTAGAAAGAGGGTGGCAAAATTTCACTAGGGGGAATGAGTGGGGAAATTTTCCCCTTGGGAGTGGGTGGAAAAAGTTTTCACTTGGGGATGAAATATTTCACATAGAAAGAGGTGGCAAAAATTTCCACTAGGGGGAATGAGTGGGGAAATATTCCCCTTGGGAGCGGGTGGAAAAAGTTTTCACTTGGGGATGAAATATTTCACTTAGAAAGAGGGGGACCAAAGTTCCACTTGAGATAGGGTGGCATATGTTTCATCTTTGGAAAGAGATGGCAAAAGTGTCCTCTTAGAGCAATGTGTGGCAAATTGCCACAACTTGGGTATGAAATATTCTACTCGGGAAGAGGTGGCAACATTATTTACTTGGGAGAGGAGCTTTTTTAGGGAGTTGGGATCCTAAATATTTTTTAAAACTTTTTCTTTTCAAATGCCTTTAAAAATGCACCGGATAGTTTTGTCTCTCCCCCTCCCCCTCCTACAGCAATATAGAATCAAGTTTATAATGAAAATATCTCCTGTAATTCCAAGTTTGGTTTATGTCAAATATGTTTGTCTCATTTAATGTTGTTTGATTGCAGCGACATTGAGGTCGGGCTACATGCTACAAGATACGGCTGACTTTGCATCCAGTATAGAGAACATGTTGAAATCATCTCTTGGCATTCCCGACACCGAACAAGTTGAGGAAGAAGACATAGAAGAAGAAGAATCACAGCAGCAAGATGAACAGGATGAAGTCAATGCTGAGGATGATCAAGAAGATCACGATGAATTGTAAACAACATGAAAAACGATTAATTGTTGTTTTTACAAAAATTATTTTGATAAATGGTAAATGTAAATAATGTTGTTTGTTCGAAGAGTTAAAACTCTTACAACTGTTTCCAAAATGAAGCTGCTTTGTTGCGAGATAGCTATTGGAATATTAACTTTGTGACGTGAGTCCTAACTTTGTGGTGGGAATCCTAACTTAGTGTTGGGGAATCCTAAATTTGCGGCAGGAATCCTAACTTAATGGTGGGAATCCTAGCTTAGTGTGGGGAATCCTAACTTTGTTGCAGGAATTCTAACACTGGAGAATAACACGCAATGGAATCGAGCATATGGCACAAAGTTATGTTTATCACACTGGATTTTTGTTTTTACTTTTTCGGGATGCGAATAGTTAATTAAAAGTAACGAATCCTGCGGTATTACAACTACAAATAACAATAACTTCTGATCCAAAAGAAAGTAAGCGATCTCGCTTCCTTCTCTTCTCGCTCGATTTCCTGCAGTGGAAATAGCAGAATCGGCTCCATTTTGGAAAAATGAAGTCGTCTGAGTTAACAAAATTAACAGAACACGTCTCGTTGGTTTATTAATTACGGGAGTTGTATGAACGTAAACCAATTGCAGTGTTTTGTCTCTGGTCATCTAACAAGCATATCCTCTGCATCCGTTTATCAAATTTAATTATAAAAAGATTATAAAAGACTCAAATTTCAATAAAGTTGGATCAAATTCTTTTGATGTAAACCTACTTATAATATTATTTTTTCTTATTCTTATTTCTTGTTTCTATTTTTTTATTCCATTTATTAATAATTGAGGAATGTAAATAAAAAATATTTATTTCTATTGTATATTTAAATAATTTATCTTCATAAAATGTTCAGCTTATAATAAAAAAAAATCTTACAGACTTGTCTGGCTACATTATTATTATTGTATTGTAATAGAGATATGTTACTAGAGGGAGGCATAGCCTATCTCAATGCATTGAGAAGAAGGCATTGCCTATCTCAATGCATTGAGAGGGAGGCATAGCCTATCTCAATGCATTGAGAGGGAGGAATACAATCGTCTGTTAAATATACAGTCTGTGCATGAAGTAATTATTTGTGTTTTTTTTAAGTAATTTTGGTTTATTTGATAACTTAAATAATTGAAGGTGCTCAAATTACTTTTTCGATGTTTGAAAATTCAACTAAATCCTTCGAGTAATGATATCTCTATGGTTAAAACATAGTTTTGGTTTATTAGTTTTTTTTTAATGTATTCAATCTCTTATTTAAACTTTTATTGTTTTATTTTGTTTTGGTGATTTTATCATTATTATTAATATTGCTGGTAAGACTGATTGTAATATTTGCTTTTTTTATAAAAAAGGCTTTCTCATTGTGACCTCCTTAAGGTTTTATTTTTCAATTAAAGGGGAAAAAATCGTTAAATTAAAGGATCTTGAAGATGGGGAATGACAGGCTAAGTTGGTTTGCCATAAACAAGTGATCCAGTTAAGAATAAAACAAAAATTATACAAAATCGATTTTGAATGAGCACGAGTGGAGTTGTGAATAATGAAAGGAACGAAGAAAATAGTTTCTCCACAAAACTATAAATTTATTCAAAGCGCTTTCAACCTACATGAGGCCATCATCAGTGCCAGAGATAATTAAAAGAAAACAGCTAAAAGAAAGATTTTATATACGTAAAAATTAATTAGAATTAGTAATATTCTTCCTCTTCTTTTTTGACTCAACAATATCTGTGAGAAATGAAACTAAAAAGAAGAGGAAGAATACTACTAATTCTTATTAATTTTTATGTATATAATGTCTTTTTTTAGCTGTTTTCTTTTAATTATATCTGGCACTGATGATGGCCTCATGTTAGGTTGAAAGCGCTTTGAATAAATTTATAGTTTTGTGGAGTGATTCTTTTCTTTGTTCCTTTCATTATACAAAATCTATCACCAGAGGTCTGGGTTTCACAACCCGGTCCATGCTCTGTTTATTACATGTATAAATCAAATAAATGTCTGACATCTAATATCAAACCAACCTATGAGGTAATTAGGTTTAGCCATATAAAAATTAAAAACAGATACATAAATGAGTGAAGTTTTATTTCTTGACCGAAAATAATTCGGTGGAAGAGTTAAGAAACCTCAAAAATTCCTTATCTTATCTGAATTTGGTTTTTAGAGTTTTAATATTTAAATTAGAACTGATATTTAGTGCATTTTATCCCTTGAAATTGGTTGTAGAGCCACATTTTTATATTATATTATTTTTTATTATTTCCTATTTTTAAGCAATTTTTTTTCCTAAATAGTATTTCTAAAATAAATAATGAAATTATTTTCTTAATGTAATAAACAACTCCAGGACTTTCACAAAATATAGATAAGATAATGATAACTTTAGACCTTTTTAAAATATTCATTTGTCAAAATCTTAGAATAATACTATATATAGAAGGAGCACAGGACCGTAAACACAATGTAATTCTACTGATAACACGAAAGCCGGTTGACTGGTGCACTTAAGTAATGCTGCCAACCTGAAACAAATCATTATTTTAAATATGTGTCATAATATCTATTAATGAAGAAAGATCGTAAAGAATAAATAATAACTTAAAACACCTGCTGAGTATTTAATAAAACTGGTCTTAGATAGCAAAAGGGTGGCGGAATACAAGAATCTACATTTAGTTTGACGAGGACTACTTTTTATATAATTTTAATAAATACGTTAAACTACAATTTTAAAATGCTTTAAATATTGTAATGCACCGATATTTATATTAGTATTTTATGAATATCAATCATTAATATAATAGAACATAATAATTCAGTAACCTGAAGTATTGCCAATTTTTTTAGAAAATTGTATATTGTTAGGGTGGCAGCATTACTTAGGTGCACCAGTGAACGACTTTCGTGTTATCAGTAGTGCTCCTTCTATATAAAGATTTTCTAAGGTCAAAATACATGGAAAGCTTCTCATATATTTTTACAAATAAATATTTTATAAATGGACCCAAGTCTTCATTACCTTATTTAATCTAATTTTTATTTCTATTTTTTTTATTTTTCTTGTTAATATTTGGGAATTAGGCATATTTAAACAAAAATTCTGTTTTTTCCATTTCTTGATTTGAATAATTTCCCTGGTATTTGCCCAAGTGTGAGAATTATTATTTGTTTATATTTTATTTTTGTAATTTGTTATTTTATTTTATCGGTTTTTTTTCTTTATTTTTTGATGTTATTGTAGAAATAAGAGGAATCAAAAAGTTGCTTTGTGTTGTCATACTGTTGCAGACATGAGCTCTGTTGTTAAAGAATTTTGAATTTTTTGTATATAAGAGTTTTTACAAGTGCAGTACTGTGAAGATATAAAGATATATTACTAGAACAGGCATACCCTTGTCATGTTCTTTATATAAATCAGAGAAGGGATAAGAAATTTTTAAAATAGTTTGCTGAGTATTTTTTTTAGTTAACAAATAAAGTTTTACCAATTTTGAAAAATTGTCTACAACAACTAAAATATATTTAAAATTTCTTACACCACTTACAAGAGGACCATAATAATCAATGCTGACAATAGAAAATTCATTTTGTTTTATTTAAAAAATTTCTTATTCCTTCTCTGATTTATATAAATAACATTACACCCTATCTCAATACACTGAGAGGCTCAAAGAGACTAATAGTTAAAGGGAAGACTTTAGATAGAATAACTCAGTGATAAGGAGTCTAGAAGTGAGACAGTTTCCATTGGGTATCTTTACTTACTCCTACGAGATCCTCCTTAGGAGACTAAAGACTCCCCACCCCTTTACAACCCCTATTGGAGGTGTATCCTACAAATAGCGAGCATTTTTCAGTGACATTAAATCATTTTATAAGACACAGATAATTAAAGAATACATGCAATAAATAATAATTAAAACCTATTTTAAATTCGGAGAAAAAAGAAAGATGTCACTCTACTTAGTATATATTTATTGACAGAGCCGACTTTCAAACTTAACAGTTCATCATCAGTGCCAGTGAAAGCGAAGTAAAGAAGCTAGGAGACAGACGAAATAGATTTGTCCAGAGGCTGGTATGCGACTATGAGTCAGACACCAGCCTCTGGACAAATCTATTTCATCTGTCTCCTAGCTTCTTCACTTGCACTGATGATAATCTCCTATTTGGAAACTCTACAACTCACCTACTATCAATATTTTAAATTCATTTTAGTTAATTTAAGACGAAATAGCCGAAAAATAATGTAATATTTAAGTGAAATTGTAATTATTATATAAAATGATGTCACCAATTCACAGTTATGGCACCAAGCTACCCAGGAAATTATTTGTCTAAGCTAACTATAAGTCTGTTTGGAGAGGCTTGAAAAATTTATCCTGGCATAAAATACTGTAATAATATCGAGTAATAAGATAATTAATACATTGAGAGGCTTGAAACATCTTTTAGGGGCTCTGTGTAACCTCATTAAAATCTCCTCTAAGAGTTAGTTAAGGTTATAATCAATCAACTATCGTCAGCTTGCCTCGATTGCCTCACAAGCTCTCGATTGTTTGAAAGTGCTTAGTGCTCAGGTTACCTTTTCGCTGTTTCAAAACCTATGGGACCCCTCTATTCATAATAACTCTATGTCATGTCTTGCTCATTGTGTTAACAATTTGTGTCAAAATTATATTTCATCGCAGCGTTTGCTTTGCAAATATAGGGAAAATTGTAAATTTCAGGTTTTTTTTGGAATAATTTGATTTTGTTTGAGGAAATTAGTTCAAAAGACATTTGTCCCTGTGTTTTATATGTTTGGTACATGATCTGAAAAATGTAGATAACTCTCTAATGTCATATTTTCCTACAGTATGTTGCTTGTCTGGTAAATTTGGGGATACATTTGTCAGATAACTGGCTAGTACTGTGGTGAATGTTATTTCAATTAGTGAATTATTTATTTTCTAAAAGCTCAGCATATTTAAAAAGTTAGCTGCTAGCTAGCACAATGTTACCTTGACAGCGTAGTACAGTGCCTACTTAAGCACAATGTTATCTTGACAGCCTAATACAGTGCCTACTTAAGCACAATGTTACCTTGGCAGCCTAGTACATGCCTACTTAAGCACAATGTTACTTGCAGCCTAGTACAGTGCCTACTTAAGCACAATGTTACCTTGGCAGCCTAGTACAGTGCCTACTTAAGCACAATGTTACCTGGCAGTGAGTACAGTGCTACTTAAGCATGTAACAGTGTAGAAGTTAATGCACATGTAACTTTGCCCACTTTGAAAAATAGTCTGGGAAAAATCTAACGTTTATTTTCTTTTTTTTTTTACTCTAATAAATTAAACTAATATTTTTATATATTATACTCAATACTGACAAAATTGGGGATACTTTTGTTAGTAGACATATTATATTTAAAAATATTACTTTAATGTGACCAGTTTTTATTTAAATATTAAAAAATTAGTGTAATTTTCTAATTAGTATCGGTAAAAACATTCAAACAGGTGTCTTTTAGTGTTTTCTATTGTTGAAATAAGAAAAGCCGTTATGAATAATCTAATTTGTAATTAATAAACTTAGCAGGCTTCCCAGGTTATTGTCATAAAGATTTAGGTTTTTTGATTGTGAACTATTTATTTATTTTTTATTTATTATAAGCTTGTGGTTGCCTTACATTCTAAGGCCTCACAATAGTCAATTCATAAATACAAATTAAAACATTAAAAAAAATAAAAATTACAATAAATACAAATTATATAAGATATTATTAAGTTAAAAAGGTACCAGTTTACAATTTTTTAGGATACACTATCATTTAGGAAGTCATTGACACAGTAATAAGCTTTATCAATCAGTATTTCTTTAATAACCTTTTTAAAGGAATCCATAGGAAGATGTACAATACTAGTAGGCAGCTTATTAAAACATTTGATTCCATTCACCATCGGAGATTGACTTGATTTACTAAGTCTGGAGAATGGCAAATTTATATTTGTATAAAATCTAGTGGAATAACCATGATTTTTACTATTATCTAATTCATGGTGTCTATTTTTAATGTATACTAAAACTGAAAAAATGTATGCTGAATAAAGTGTTAGAATCTTATTTTCTTTGAAAAGTTTTGCACAATGCGCATCATATTTAGACTTTGTAATAATTCTAATGGCTTTTTTTTTCAAAAGAGAAAAACATTGTGTGCACTCGGGGCAACTCCCCATTCTCTGATGCCATATAATAATCGTGAGTGGAAATAAGTGCAGTAAGCCAGCTTGCAGGTTTTCAAGTCAACAGTAGTGCTCAGCTTTCGAAGCATAAACAAAACAGAACTGAGTTTACTACTTACATCATTGATGTGAATTTTCCAATTTAAAGAACAATCAATTGATAACCCTAGGATTTTAATTGACTCTTTATTATTTTTATTGCCACTACTCTTTAAGGTATGGGTTATTAATTGATTCTTATCTTTATTTAAAGTTAATTTGTTAGCAATAAACATGTTTGAGCTACAGTAACATTATATTCCATATTTTGTTATTTTACTGTGGGATCGAGCCCCTTTTACTACGTATGTGGAATCTAAACTACTCAATGTAGATTATGAATTTGATGTTCCGCTTCCACTATTGGGAGGTATCTTCAGGGATGTAGGACATCGTGGATTGGTCTACAAAACTGAACTTTGTAGTGGATTTTAGTTCTAAAGAGTACCGTGCTCCAGTCTATGACGTGTTACATCCATGAAAATTCCTCCAGCAGTGGAAGCCAGACGACAGATTATTCATCTACATCAACACAGTCATATCGAGAGTAATTTTTAATTGTTATTGTGGTATCTTAAGGTCATTTGCTGACATAGAGTAGACTTATGGCAGTGTTATCAATAAAGAAAGTTTCGTCTTAACATAACAACGTGTAACATAACAATGTTTCTATACGTGTAACATGCACAGAATATTACAATAACATAGTACAGTGATATTCTTGCCAAGAAATTGCTTCAAAATTAAATTAATTTTGTTATTCTAAAAATATGAAATTTTTTTTAGAACAAAAATGTTTTGATTCTCTTATTTTTATGATTTCATTGTATTTTGCATGTAAAAAATAAAATTAAAAAAATTAACGATAAAATGTTTTTTCTTCTTTCTTGATTTTTATTAAATTTCCTTTTGGAAAAACTCCACCAATTAGGTGAGTGGGATGGCACCTGAAGTGCTTACAAAGGCTTTTCTTAGTCTTTTAAAACTATAATGAGAGCAAAAAAAGATGCAATATACTTGAGACTAATTGTGTATACTTCCCACAATCAACTGATGAGGCTGATAATATAATGAACTGATGAGGCAGATAATATAATAATAATGTCCGTTTAGAGCCTTGCGGCTCATCGGGGATAACCCCTGTGGGAACCACCTCGGGTGGTAGTAGCAACCGTTACGCTCAAAGTGTATTCTAAAGTTGGCGATAATTTATCTAAACAATAATCTTCTATAAACTGAAAGCGTAACCTGGGATGCGAACCTCAGACCTCAAAGGGGGGTGTCAAAGGTCAGTGTAAAGACTAACGACCTCGGCCACGGAGGCGGCTTGGTGAGGCAGATTATCATAACAATATTTATTAAACTCAGTTGCCTTAGCAATGTAAATATGAACAACTTCTGTCACTTTTAGTTCCGCATTGCAGCGCCACATATCCCACTGTCATTATGATCCAAGAACCAGGCCTAAAAATGTGACTCATTTTGTACTACTTCAAACACATTTTTCTGAAAATAACCTGTAATTATGAAGGAAAAGCATAGTCTGCCTTTCCAGAGTGGAGCCCTTCATATCAATTCGCTCTTTCAAAATATTAGAAAATCGCACAAATTCCAGTTTTCTTGTAATAAGTGGTTCCCTGTAGGTCGTGTGCAAAACATGAAGAGAACTTTTATTAAAGCTGATAAAATTGCCTGTAAAACAAATGTTTTTTTGTCAAATTCAGATAAACACAACTAAAGTTATGACATTTGTTAAATGGCCAAAAAAATGCACAAAAAGCCAATATTTTTCCAAAGAAATTTGCTTACTTTGCATAAATTAAAATTTTTTTCAGTGTTTTTGAAAAAGCCATAACTTTGGTTGAAGTCATCCTATTTGGATGATTAAACACTCGATTTACAGAAAATTTTATCAGCTTTAAAAAATGTTCTCTCCATGTTTTGCACACGACCTACAGGGAACCACTTATTTCAAGAAAACTGAAATTTGTACGATTTTATAAACTTTTGAGCATGCGCAATCTTATGAAAGGCTTCACTCTGGATAGGCAGACTATGTTTTTTCTTCATAATTTAAGGTTTATTATCAGAAATATTTGGTTTGAAGTAGTACAAATTTGTGTCGCATTTTTCAGGTCCGGCTCTCGGACTATTATAATTTTCACCAACTATAACAACCTGTTCAAGCAGCTTTATTTAATTTGTTAAAATGTTGCTTCCATAGACAGTTCCCCAAATGACAAAAGCAAACTTTGCAGAAGAAGTTAAGCAGAGTTAAGAAGTTAATGATTGCAGATCCGTCGCCAGCTAAAACTTGTAGTGAGGGGAGGGGGGTGGAGGAAACCAATCCCAGAATGGGCGATATTCACACATCAACGCTTAACTTGATAGTTAAGCGTTCCTAAGTGTGGAGTAGAGTGCCTATATAACACCTATATGCACATAACACAACATGTTATATAGGCACTCTAGTGTGGGGTCGTAGTTAGTGATAAAGATTTTATCTGTTCACGGCAGGAAAAAGAAGCATTACTGAACTAATTTTAGGCGAGAAAGTAGCATTTCCCAGATCGGCTGATAATTTTGTCATGAATGACTGCACTTTACCTGCCTAGGCAGGAAAGTAGCATTTCCAGCCGCCCCTGCCTATGCTGGTAAGAAAGTTAATAGATATTTTTTTGTAAACATGATTAGTTAATAATAAAAGCCTATTGAATTTATTTAATAATTTATATAATTGAATAATTACATTATTAACTCATTAAAATTAAACAATTTGTAATGTAAATCTTTAATTAGAAATAAATTTTATTGATTATATTAAAGGCCACACTTTTTGCCTTGAGTTTATTATCTCATCTTTTTTTGCCAAGTCATTTACTACTTTTATCATACGATCCGTATTTAATACAGTTTAAAGTTAGTTAGTATTCTATAGCGTTTTGTGATGAATATCGTCGAGATATAGACGAACTTTTCGAACATACCCCGCCGGATGTTTTGGAAACAGCTACAAATGCCAAAGAAACTACCCGGCAAATCAGGAAGTAGGTATCTCAAAGCATATGAAGTGTTCAAAGAATGGTGCTCAGAGAAAAAAGTAAGGAATGTAAGTGAAAACGTTGTGTTAGCGTATTTAAAAGAACTGTCAAAAACAAAATCGAGCGCTACTCTGTGGTCAACTTTCTCGATAATAAGATCTGTATTATCAGTCAAAGAAAATTTAAATATAAAACATTATACAAACGTAATAAGTTTTTCAACAATGCTAGTTTTTATTTATTACTGTTTGCAGATAAAATATTGTGAACGAGGCAGGAAAGGAAACATAACTGACTCGTATATTTGCCTTCCTTCGGCTTTTCCTCGTCAGTCAATTATATATTGCCTTCCTCGGCTTCGCCTCGTCAGTTAAAATGAAAATTACCTGCCTCGGCTTCGGCTCGGGGGCTAACTTCTATACTAGTCAGTAATATTCCATTTTCCTGCCTAGTCACACAAATAACTATTACTGTAGAGAATCAAGAGAACAAGAAATCAAAACTGTCAAACATATTAAAAAAAATCCAAGAAAACCACAGGGAAAGAAAAGGCCAATAAAGGCAAAAATCATAGAGATAGAGGCCTGAAACAACATTTTGGGGCTTTCAGGGGCTCTGTGTAACCTCATTGAAACTTCAACCAAGAGTGAGTTAAGGTTATAAAAAAAACAATTGTTTTCGGCTTCCCGCTCATTCCTTGTATGTTTAACGCTCTACTGTATAAGTTGAAAGTTTGTATTGGTTATTTGATTGTATTTATTAGCGATGCGACTTTTTCAATGTTTCAAAATTTAACCTGTAGGACCTCTCTAGTACATATATAATTTTGACTCCTACCGAGTTTTGCAAAACATGATAGTTGACACATATATTGTGCGAGAGACACCTAGGAAATGTAACAAGCAAAATGCAATGCTACATCTGGGAACTGTTCCATCATTCGACAAAATGATATATGTTTTGCTTGCCATGCATGATGGCGGTAAGAGAGCATCGTTCGTCTCTGGTAAGTACTTTACATTATATTCTTCGGAATTAATTGAAGGTCAGAGTGAGTTCAGGCTCTGTCGGCTTCCTGATGAGTTAGACGTAACGAGACAGAGTGGGACATGACATTATGTCGAGCCATCAATGATGACGAATGTCGAATGATGGAACAGTTCCCAGATGTAGCATTGCATTTTGCTTGTTACATTTCCTAGGTGTCTCTCGCACAATAATATTGTGTCAACTATTCATGTTTTTCAAAACTCGGTAGTATCAAATTATATATGCTTTACTTGCCAAGCACGATGGCGGTAAGAGAGCACATTATATCCTTTGGAATTAATTGAAGGTCAGAGTGAGTTCAGGATCTGTCGGCGCCCTGATGAGTAACGAAACAGAGTGGGACATGACATTATGTCGAGCCATCAATGATGACGAATGTCGAATGATGGAACAGTTCCCAGATGTAGCATTGCATTTTGCTTGTTACATTTCCTAGTGTCTCTCGCACAATTATATTGTGTCTCTTAGTATATATCTATCCTCTCTATATTCCTCTACTATATATTATTCTCATATTTTTCTTCATGTTTTTTTTCTGTATACTTAGAAGACCTATGTTATACATAAAATGTATCCATTTTGTATTTACATTTTTCAAATAAACATTTTATTTATTTATTCAGGGAAAATACCGATTTCCAATTTTTTGCAATCACAATACTTTTTCTATGTACCTACGGTATAAATGAGAAAAAGTAATAATTTATATTAAATATATGAGGTTTCAATATAATTAGTTTTAATGTTTTTTCATAAGAATCAATAATAAAGTAAGCTCCAATTAACCTGTTCAATGTTACCAGAAGTGGTGAAAAATTACCATTCAAGAGCTTTACTAACCAAAATAATTAATAGTCAAAATTTCAAGTCTCGACTATTTACTTTTAAAATTATTAATTGATAAATAAGAACACAATAAATCAATACTAAAATTTAACTAAAATCAAAAGAATGAATGCTTAATCCGTAATATTTAATTTGAACGAAAATAATAATTTGACGAAGAGAAAAAAGAAAAACAAGACGCATCCGGGTGTTTGTCCATTGTTTACTGTTTTTTATTGTTTTGCGAACGTTTATTATTTTCCTTAAATATTTAATTAAATAATTAATTATTTGATCTTTTTGTTCTTTTATCTCTGGTAATGTTTTATTGCAGATTTTTGTTAAAATATTCGTAAGGTTGAGTTGTACGAGAGTTGTTTCTGTTTAGCGTGGTGATTTTCAGAATTAGTAGTTTTAGAAGGTAATTTTGCTTTGTTTCTATAATAATTTATGTATTTAAATCATAGAGATATATTAATAGAAAGGTCATACCCTATCTTAATACACTGAGAGGTTTGAAACTAAAGACTATAGATAATTAAACAGTAAGAAGATTCAATGGTGGGAAATAGGATTCCGGTTGACGCAAGTGCGGTGGCGGACCTACCTTATCGGAGTTTCCATCGGAGGGGGGGGGTTACTTAGTGAGTTTAAGTTTGGGTACTATTCGCGATTCAAAGTCCGTAGCAGCGCCACCGTCGCTGATAAGAAATTGATAACGAAAGGGTGATCGTTTTTAACAAAGAGTCTAAAACTATTTGAGCGAGGATACAACAGCTCTTATCATTCCTTGGGTAGCTAGGTGCCCTAACGGTAAATTAGTGACGTTTTAGTCTCTTTGGGTGTATAAATATGTGCTCCGATAGAAGCTGTAGGGGAGTGGGGAGTAGTTTGTCTCTCTCTATGGAGACTATAGTAGGGGTAAGTACAGTTAGGGCACCTATGGAAACTGTCTCACTTCCAGACCCCTTATCACTGTGTTAAACGGGTCCTGTACTCCCTCTAATAGTTTTAGTCTATAGTTTGGTTTTTAAAGTCCTTATAGAAGTTTTTTGGTTTTTCTTATTTGTGACGATTATTTTTTTAAATTTTTATCAAAGTGCTTTAATTTAATTAATTTTAGGGCGTATGACTCAGTAGAATCACTATTTCGTTGAAAATAGGGTTTTAATGGGTTGTCACGAGTATTTAAATTAAGTGATAAAGATGGTGCAAATGAAAATATAGTGTTTTAGTTTAATATTGTTAATTAATGTTACTTTTAAATAATTTTAGTTTACACAAACACACAAAATTACCTTTTAATTGCATTAAATTGTTTAAATTAGTTTTTACAGGTATTTAAATTAACTGATAAGCCGATTTTAATATATTAAATAATAATAATAATAATATAATAATATAATAATTAATAATAATAATAATAATAATAAATAATAATTAAACACCGTAATGGTGTTTTAATTTTATCAATCAATTTATTTAAACACTAAAATAATAAATAACTCAATAAATTCACGTTTTTGTAAAATGTTTGTTTAAATCATCCGTTTAGGTTTTATTATTTCTGGGTTAAATCGGACAAATCCAAGTCTGTAGTGATAAGAGCCTGATTCTATATTTTAAATCCTGGAATAATCGAAGTATTTATCTATGAAATATTGGCCATTTTTTTTAGCACCGATGGTTGTTCCTATTAATTTTTACCTCATTTATCACAAATTAACGAACAATAAAGAAATAAAAGAAGAATTTTCAACGGCTCCCATGCTAATCCTATGATAAAAAAAAAATTTATCACCCTTTCGTTTTCCCGCCATTGGTATTGCCAACCTTACAACTATCTCTTTGAATCGCGAATAGTATAACACACAGCTAAAATCAGTTGGGAGTGCTCCAAAAATCTGTGAGGGAAAGAATTCTTGGTAAATTGGTAATTCTTTTGGTTCAGACCGACCACGCTCCTTCCCCCTCCACTTCATGCCAACCTCGGTTTAGAACAATACCATTTTCATAAATAAAATCATTTATAGACAGCACTGGTTTAAAATTTGTAACCTCGTTTTGCTTTTCCTCTCATTGTGCATTCAATCTGTTTGGGTTTGTTTTGTTTAATTTCAATCTGTTCAATTCATCTAATTATCGGAGCGTTTTGATTTTTATTTTATTTATACACTTAATTGGTTGCTTCAAAGGATGCAACAATGTTTATACTTAAAAATTATGTAAATATTTTTTTTTAAATAAGAATAACACGATGTAAATTCAAATCATAACCCGATTAACAGGGTTGCCAGAGTAGGGAATTTTTTGTTACTTAAATAAAAAGGGATTTTTTGTTTAAAAAGCGGGTGAAGGCATTGAGATTCTGGCAAGCAGTCAACTGATTTCAGCTGTGTGTTATACTATAGTCTGTCTACAGCATCATTTATTGGTAGCTGTACAGCATCATTTATGGTAGCTGTACAGCAGTAACATTGGAGCTGGCGCACAGCATCATTTATTGGTAGCTGTACAGCATCATTTATTGGTAGCTGTACAGCATCATTTATTGTAGCTGTACAGCATCATTTATTACAGCATCATTTATTGTAGCTGTACAGCATCATTTATTGGTAGCTGTACAGCATCATTTATTGGTAGCTGTACAGCATCATTTATTGGTAGCTGTACAGCATCATTTATTGGTAGCTGTACAGCATCATTTATTGGAAGCTGTACAGGCAGGTAGCTGTACAGCATCATTTATTATTTTTTTCTTCGTTTATTATAAAGTGATGTTAAAATTAGGGGTGAGTTTAGAGACAGTGTTCAGACTCCCACCTTTTTCCTTATGGGGGAGTTGGACCAGATTTCAATCAAGGGGGGAATCTAGTTCTATGCCGCAAGTCAGCGCTTGTTGTTCTTCCATCCCGTTTTGATGATTTATGTACGTTGCTAAGCAATGGTCATCAAAGAGGAGCACCATTTTTAATGCTTTCTCTCTTATATAAACAAAATATTTAAGTAAATTTGGTTAATATGTTACATCAAACAAGGAATATGTTGTTTTAAATATTGTATAGGTAAAAAGCGTAAATTAGGTGCATGGACTCTTCCACTTTTATAAACCAATTTAAATAAAAAAAAGCCACTTGAACAGGCTATAAAATAGCTGCAGGCGCTGCAATGCGGATATTCGGAAGAACTAAAAGTGACAGAATTTGATCAGGACCGTGTGAAGAGTGGGAGTCGGAACACTGTCTCTATGCCGACACCTCATTTTTACATCACTTTAGTTTATTTTAATTTAAATGTAATGAAAATAGAGTTTGCAGGTAAGTTTACATTTTATCCAATTAATTTATTTGGATTTTTTAATCCAATTAATTTAATTAAAAATTAAAACCTCAAAAATGCTTAAACAAAGTCAAAGAAGTATTATTGCTTAATCCTATGTATGAACTCAATGATTATTTTAATTTGAACTTTTATAATTTGTAATTTTTTCTGTTTCTTTTTTTTTTTGACTAAACCAAGAATTGCTTGTAAATTTGATGGTTGTAAAATTATATAAATAAATAAAATAAATAAATTGATTCTATTTGGTAATTGTATGTAAGGTGCATCTTGCCTGTTTAATTAAAAGACGTTTTTAAAAGTGTTTCAGGCTGCATTAAATGCCAAAATCTATCTTCTATCAATTCAATTCAAAACATGCTTTATTTAAAATAAAATACAAATTAAGGTTAACAACATGTAGTCCTTTTTGCTTAGCCTCTGGGGCTGTCAGCTGGACAAAAATCTATCTTCTAGCATGTGGATATTTAAGTCACTACTGTTCATTATTAACTTATAATTAATAAATTAAATGAATTAAAACCTTACCTGCCATCAGAAGCGTTCTGTGTAAGTATAAAGATATGAAGGCCGTGCAAAGCCCTTCGGCTAGTTAAAAGTTAAAAAAAAAATTAAACTGAATGTGAACAAAAGCAGAAAATTAAGCATCGCCCACTCAGTTGGAAGGTAGGTCCACCGCTGGGCTTGCGTAGACTGGAATCCAAATTTTCCCACCATTGAGTCAACAGTTTTACTGTTAAAGTATCTATAGTCTCTGGCCCACTTTCAGTTTGTTTTAACTTTTTGTATAGTCATAATTCCTACAAGCTGTATCTGACTGCACTCTACATGGTCTTCGTCATTTTTTGTACTATTAGTTTCTGAATTTTTGCAATACAGAACATGACTACAGCGAACCATTCGTATGTGGTTAAATTAAAAAGAAACGAAGGGAAAAATAATTTTATTATTACAATAAATGTAGCGTGACCAGTAATTGCCGGGGGTAACATGTATGAAAATTTAAAAATATAATAGGTCATATTTGGAAAGCTACCAGGATTAGTTCATGAGTTGTCTACACCTGTTCTTCGCAGTACTGATTTCTAGTACCTTGTGATACTAGTTAAGTTAGTACCTTTCAATAAGTTATCCCCTGTGTAGGGTTGCCAGGCGTCCTGATATCGTCACCTATGTCCTGCTCAAATTTTAAAAACCCAAAGATGGTTAAACACTTAATTTCTTAATTTTGGTAAACACACTCTCTCTATTTTCCAAAAAATTGATGAATTAAAATGTTATAAAATTACTATTTCGTTGGAGTGGTTTTATATACTAAACATTTTTTTAAGTTTAAACTTAAAAAAAACCCAAATTTTAAACTCAAATTTAAAATCCCAAAGATGGTTAAACACTTAATTTCTCAATTTTGGTAAACACACTCTCTCTATTTTCCAAAAAATTGATGAATTAAAATGTTATAAAATTACTATTTCGTTGGAGTGGTTTTCTAAATACTAATTTTTTTTTTAAGTTTAAACGATGCAAGATTTCTGGCAAGTGCAAGAAGGAGATGACGGTGAGTTGATAGAACTGCCGGCAGAGTGTGATGGCACCCTGCTGCTGACAACTCTATCGGCACAGTTCCCTGGTGCCAGCGGCTTGAAGTACAAGTCAGAAGAGACAGGTGCCTATAGGGGTATCAGGCTGGCTGATAGTAAACTCCACCCTCCGACAGAAGATATTAGCAAAATCAAGTTCTTTGTTGTCTTTCCTAAAGGTTAGTTGAAAATTAATAGAAGGTTATTGTTTTTTCTGAATTTGGCAGTCTTGATTAAACTGGGGGTCACACCTCGTCACCTTATTTGCCAAAAACCTGTAACTATACAGAAGATTTGATGAAACTTAACATATTTAATTTGTTTTCTCATTTAAATAAATAAATAAATAATCTTTATTACACACAGTAAAACACACAGTTATAATCAGTTGACAGCGTGCAAAAAATAATGAGAGGGAGTGAATGAGGTTACTCCTGTATGTTAAGCCACAGGCTAACCTCATTGGTTCCTTAACTCTATTTTCCTACGCTGTCAACATATTTTAAACATATGTTATACTCAAAGAGACTAAAACTATTAGAGGAGTACAGGACCCGTTTAACACTGATAAGGGGTCTGGAAGTGAGACAGTTTCCATAGGTGCCTAACTGTACTTACCCACTTAGTCTCCCAGAGAGAGAACGAACTACTCCCCACTCCCCTACAACTTCTATCGGAGCACATATTTATACCCTATAAGAGACTAAAACTAGACGTCACCAATTTACGGCACCTAGCTACCCAAGGAATGATAAGAGCTGTTGTATCCTCCCTCTAATAGTTTTAGTCTCTTTGGTTATACTATAACATAATATACAATAAATGCACAAAAATTATATCGTCACTTAATACTAATGAGAATAACAAATAAAAAGCCCAGGATAATAATAAGACAGGATGTGAAAATACATGGACACATGAGGGACCCCTTTTCTATAAAAGTACAAGAAAAGGAAGATTTGAAAAAACTTATACAAATAAAATAAATATGATAAAGAAAGAATAAATAAATTTGTGATAAAATAATAATAGGTAAATATTTATTGAAACTTGAAATAATAATTATGGAATATACTTATATAATTTATAATTTGTAAGTAATATATGAAGAGTTTAAGTAATAGTATATTATGCTACTAGGCAGCAAAATGGAATTTGGCGACGAGTTATATAAAATTGCCCGAGCGAAGGCTGAGGCGGCTATGAACATTTACCTGCAGAGGCGGAAGCGAGGCAGGAATTAATTGCACGGAGTCTGGCAATGTTCCTTTGCTGCATATAGCATTCCATATTATTTACTTACTAAGGCAAGAAAAAATACAAAAGAGATTTATTTTAAATTACTTGCTGCGAGATTTAACAGGCGAGTAAAAGACTGCTGCTTGAAGTAGATGTCAACGGATGACAATATCAGGTGGAGTGTGTCCAATAACCGTCAACTGTCAACAATGTTCTGTATCTTTATTCACTTCCACTGATCTGTTCTCACTTCATTATGCTTTTAGTAACTCTAACTTTAGTTTACAGATTTAGTTTTCTGATAACGTTCATATTTTGTAACTTTATATACATTAAAACTAAAACTATTAAAACAACAATGAAATACAAAATCTGACGACTTAAACATATTAATATAAATCTTGTCGATTCATAGCAGCTGGTAACATAATTTAATTTATGGCCAAATTTACTCAGTAGTATAGCTCAATTTGTTCAAAACCATTATAAATATTTAGAATTAAATCACAAATGTTAAATGTTAAAACATTTAATTATAAATGTCGTTAATTTTAAGTAACAATAAAGAAAGTTGACATACTAGAAACAAGCTAGAATAAATCATAGTTTACAAAATAAAACAAACCGAAATGTCAGGTGTCACGCAATAATTTGTAAAAATAATAAACCTCCGCTCATTCAATTTTCCCATCCTAGAGAGTTCTGACTTGTTTCCCATGTTAATATTAAATGAGCCCAGGACTCGCCTAAGTACTATTTCATTACCAAAAAATTTGCTACTGTTTTAAAAGATTTCCGTATTGGTTTGACAGTGAGGTAAAATGACATTTTGCGCTTAAAAACAGCCAGTAATGCTAAGTTTTGCTGCCAGTGAAGTAGATAAAAATATTAAACACACTAAACCTAAACTATAGACAATATTACATAGACGAACCAAGAAGCAAATTTGATATAAAGCACAATACATAAA